>KN483462.1:0-61317 GCA_000787095.1 Periophthalmodon schlosseri | reverse complement strand
TCTCTGTGGCTGCTCTTCTTTGTGCGTCTTTACATACCTGCTGTGGTCACAGGACTGCTGTGAGACGAAAGCATGATGCAGCAGTTATGCCACTCCACGACAGATCAGCAGAGTCACATAAGTTAACATGCTGCCATTTCTAACAGGAATCTCTTTCTTAGTGCTTTTGATATATTGATGCTGAGAATTGTTGTGAAGTGTTTACGTAACTCACTTAAAAATGCACAGATAAAGTGTTTTTCCCTAATTTGAACCAAAGTGCAGCGCTGCTTTAACTCCCAGACCTAAGAAAGGGCCACATAAACATCAGTGAAAGTCTTAAAAATGTCCCTTCCGTTGGTTTACTAAAGATGATATATTATGGCATACATAGTGAGATAGTAAATTATTACCATCTTCATTTGTTTGGAAACAGTATTAAGAAGAACACTGTCTTATTTGCCTGCTTAATTACAGCAAGGAAACGTTTAAAACGCAGTGTACTTTTACAGCTATAGAGGATTTCCTTTGTATCCGTATTTTGGAAAACAACTCGCATGATCATTGCCACAGCTCTGCAACTAGTTGGTCATGGTCCTTTGGTCTAAAATATAAATAGGTAGAAGTTTTTTAGATCATGAAATATAATTCCAAATTCCTAGGAAATGCTTAATTGTTCCCTAGAGACATTCAATTTCTCAGTGACAAGAAAGCGACAATTGAAGGAAACTTGTTTGGTGCACCGGAAATATTTTTGTTTATGGAGAAATCTGTGAATTTGGCATTATACCTGATTTCCTGGAAAAACATGATTGCAAACAATTGCTAACAATACTCTTGAAACGCAGGAGGCTACTGAAAGATGAAAAAGCACTAGAGTTGTGTAAATAAAAGAAGGCAAGTGTACAGGATGCACCTCAGGTGTGGCGCGACTTCTTCCCTACTCCTTGACGCCCTATGATCAAGTTGGCAAAGTGAAATATTAGTGGTTATGATTCAGTCTGCCTGAAGCCACAACTCACAAGCCAGGTCACTTTCACCCAACTGTTAAAATATCAACTTCAGAGTAAATTTGCATTGCTTGTGTATTATGAAGTTTCAGGGTCTGTGCATGTGAATATTTGGTGAATATTTAGTTTGATTATTTTGAAGAAAAAATAAATAAATTTGAAGATTTTATTAAATAAAGAATAATTTGTGTTGCCATTTCTAATTTTGTAGGCCTACATCACTCTGAGGAGATTTGCTTGGTAGTTGATATCATTATTGGCCCATAGGCCACAGAAACATGAGAATTCAGGCTCTCTCCACCTATTCTACTCAGAGAAGTGAACTTGTGAACATGTTTTCTCAGGCTTCTTTCAATGGACAATGCATACATTGTTGCGTAAGCTCTGGGACAGTGAGGCTATGTCAGGACGTCCCAAATGCTTTCAAAATGGAAAAGTGGTTTAAAAAGAGCAAACATAATTAGTAAATAAAGATGTAGACATATTTGCAGTGGTCGGACACTAAAAAGGTTTTGCCGGTACAATCACAGCTATCCTATGTTACAAAATGCATAGCTTGACTTGTGAGGAATGACCCCTCCCAGACAGTTATGGAAATTCTGTGCATCTTCTAGTTGCTGTGTAAATAAATGAAAAGCACTCATAGAATGTTTGCAGTACAGCATACACTTTGAAGGACTGTGCAGATTTAGAACAACATTATGCGCAGATTGGTAGAATACTCTAAGTTCCTTTGGTCTCTGATCCTTCTCCTTGGAGAGCCAACTGCAGATTAACCCAGAAATAAATTGTGTAAATTGTGCCCTTCCCTTCGTACTTTTATAGCTTTGCATTAATCACCTTGTTTGAAAAGGTCTGACGTGCCTTACAAGCCTCAACTCCCACTAGTGTCTGTATATCAGTGTCTGCATTTACAAAGCCTGTCTCTGCCTCTAGAATACAGTGACTTAATGTTTGGTACCAGGCTCCACCACTCTGCAGTAGAATCCTTGGGGTGGATGACATTGCTTACCGTCTCGTATTTACACAAAGGATTAGTGAGGTTTCTCTAGTGCTGTTATAAGAAAGTGGAGGAACTGTTAATGGAAAAAGGTTGGATGTTGACCTCTGTAAAGTTTGAACACATGTTTAATTTCAGTAGATTACACTCTCCCTTGCTCACCAAAATAGTTCTTGCACAAAATCAAAAGGGTTGTCATTCTTTAACTTTGGTTTTTATTTATTTTGTGTTAACAAGTACTAGAGCAGCTGACAAGTTCACATGTACAATGATTATTCCACAAAACAAAGTTGTATCTCTTCTGTTTTTTGCCTATTAATTATTAAAATAATTTCATAAGCAGAATATGTAGGTAATGGTTTAACAAAGAAATTCTGTTGTAAACAATGAATCTACATGTGCAATATATACATTTTTGCGTGAGATTTTACTGTATTGTGAGCCGTATTATGATGGTCGTTTCTAGAACATGGAAAATGGTGAGCCTTTTTCGTAAACGGTGGCCTAAAATATAAGTTTATTAAAATCTGGATGGACAAATTTTGCTAATTTTATGAACATTGGAATTTGTGAGCAAAATGTGATGTCCTTTTTGCTTATTACTAGTTTATTATCTCAAACACAGTTATTCCTCCCTGAGGCACGGCTGGTGCATGTTTTGTTAGTTGGGCGTTGGCTGTTTGCGTAAGGTTAAAGATGAAAACTCTCTGCCATTTAAACTTGGATGATTGTCTTTAAGCATGTTTACTCACTGTGTGTATGCAGGAACCTATAAAAGGGTTTAGTCTTTACAGTACTGAAGCGTAAGCCACCTTTACCTTGCAGGCCCTGTGTTTGATAAAGGCAGCTCTCTTAAAACGCTGAAGCGAGTTCTGGTGGTGTGGGTGGCCTTTAATCACAAATTCAAGGAACTTTTTGGGGATGATGATTTTGCTGAATACCATCTTTCTGTCCGACATCAATTACCGTTTGTTTGCAAATAAATGCACAGATTATTTTGCTTTGGCTGGGTTTTCAAAAAGTATGCCAAAACCTTTTTAACAGCATGGCACAATGAAAAGTATTTTGCCACTGGATATCACTTCACTTTCACAGCTTCTGTTGTCTCTGTGTGTTTAATAAAAATGTACAGAGACTTTGTCATTCATAAAATAGATCTTATGTAGGACAAATATGGATAAACATGTAACACAGAACATTTATAGTCAAGGCTAATTAGCGATGTTTGTCTCTACAAGGGCTTTTACAGACAAAGTTCACATATTTTTTTAGCTTGGGCTGCACCAAGTTCATCGACTAATAACAACTAATCGATTACTAAAATAAACATCCACTAATGTAGTAATTGAATAATGGCTAACTGACTCCAAAACATGTGCCCATAAAAGGAGGTTCTATAACACAGACAAAGCTGTAATTACATGAAAATGACCTGGGAAATGTGAACATTGTGTTTTTGATTAAAACACTCTTTTGTCTGTAATTATGCAACGTCAGGATGTTCTCAAGTGGCTTCACTTCAGCTTTATCTGGGTAAAATGTAAATCTCATTCACAGGCCTTTCACATTCTAAACAACTAATAGATTAATCATTTAGCAATTGTTAGTTGCAGCTCTATATTTAGCATTTTGAAAGTGCTCTGATGTTCCACAACTCTCTAAACAGAATGAAAAAGTACTGTCGCTCCGTTTCACCTCTTCACTGTCCCAGACAATATTTCTGCATTACTTGTCTTTTGTGCTCCCCCCTGATGATTTTCTTTAGCATTTTTTGCTTCTCTTGTTTGGACAGATGCTGCCCCCTTCCGCAGACCCCATCCTCTTGGACTGCCATAGCGCACAGCACAATGAGGTAACACTCAATTCTCTCAATGTTAGAAGGCCAACCCAAATCCCAAACACTTCCTTCCAGCCAGTATCAAACGATGTTATGAATATGACTACCTGAGGAAAATTATGTTTTTGAAGTATTTATGAATGGGTTATGTAAAAGGCAACTCAATGACCGCACTCAACTTAAATTGCTGCTTATATTAGCTCTATTTTATGTTTTGATTTTGCAGGTCTCAACTGAGAAGCTTAAGTTCATTTTAGAAAAGGATGTGGATATCTAAGTCTTGCCAAGGCTTAGGTCCAATAGAGGAGGTGTTCCTAGGATGGTACAGCTTCATTATTACCAATGTCCTGTTACAGTGACCCATGCTTGGAGTGACACAGCCATGACCCGCTTAAAAAAAATTCAAGACACCAGAGAAATGTCTGTTTGCATAATGCTGATCCTAAAATTATCCTCACTAACTCATCACATGAAAATTTTGTTTTAAATGTGTGAAAAATCTAAATGGCTGTGCATGGTAGTTTACGTCAATTCCACAATGCAAATAACACCCCTGCGGCCACCTAGACATTTAGAGCTGACTCACTTTGCATGTGTAACTGACAAAACTGTCCAAGAGATCGTCACCAGTTTCAGTTCCATCTACATGCTGCTGCCTCCATGTGTTGCCCACTTGATTTCTAAGGTCTGTGCTCGTTTGCTATCACCACTCGCTTTCATAGTTAACATGTCACTGCAATCTGGAACACTCCCAAGAGCTTTGAAAACTGCGGTTATGCAAAACAACTCTCTCAAAAACATTGCAAAAGTCAAAGATATACTGTCAAAACCAGACTTGGAGAGACTTATCCATGCATTTGTTTCCAGTAGGTTAGACTAATGTAACGGCCTGCTCGCTGACAGCTGCATCCAGAACGCTGACTAGAACCAGGAAGTACGAGCACATAAGTCCTGTGCTCAAGTCTCTGCATTGGCTCCTGTGGCTCAGAGAATAGACTTTAAAGCAGCTCTGCTTGTTACAAGTCTCTCCATGGCCTAGAACCAAAGTACATCTCCGACATGTTAGTGCCACATGAACCATCTCACACTCTGAGGACCTCAGGGACCGGCCTCCTGCTGGTGCCCAGAGTCAGGACTAAACATGGGGAATCAGCGTTTCAGTTTTATGCAGCTAAAACCTGGAACAATCAACAACATCCAGGCTCAAAACGGTTCTGTTTAGCTGTGCATGTGACTGAAAGGTTTATATTCTGCACTCTTCTCTTTTAATGTTCATTTTATGATGATTATTTATAATTATTTATGTTTGTATTTGTTTGTATTGTGATTTTAATGTCTTTCTTATTCTGTAAAGCACTTTGAATTACTTTGTGCTGTACAAATAAACGTGCCATTTGTGTGTGCATGTGTGTTTTTTTTTTCGTTTTGTTTTAGGACTACACTCACAATGTAGGCCTAACTTTGCTGCTATTCTACCATGACAAGTTTCCCATTTGGCAGTAGTGTGAAGTAATTATGGAAATAAACAAAAGTGCAGTGTCATTTGCTTTTATGTCTACTTAGTGAAAAACTGGAGTGACCAGACGCCCCTATTTGCCCGGGTCCCACTTTTGTGCCCTGCCTCCCTTGTCCCAGTAGATTTATCCAAAGCCAATGATTTGTCCCAGTTTTATACAAAAAATGTCTGAGGTGTCCCTATTTTGACCAATTTGATGCCCACCAACAGTAAAGGGGGCAATATATTGTCAATAGCTAAGATAAAATACAGAAAATTGTGCATGGTGAAATTACTATAAGGCAAAAAAAAATTAAATAAATAAAATAAAATGCACTCAGCCTCTCAGATTATATAGTGACCCAGAAGTGAGTCAAGAATAGACAACGTTACAATTTTATTTATACCAACCATCCAAACCCGGGTGTGTCCCAGTTTTTAATTATGAAAATCTGGTCACCCCATGAAAAACTAACTTTTATTTATTGTGTATAACCTGCTGACACTTCAAAGGTTCAACTCTTTGACAGCCCTACAGTAACTGTTTGGAGCAAAGAGAAGGACACCCTAAAGAGTGCCAGGAGGTCGTTCGCATGTTCATGCACAATCATGCACATTCCTCTGTTCACAAATTACAGCACTTTTGTTGCCACAGCGTGTTAGCGCACGGCCGATCATCTCTGCAGCTCGGATCCTGGGTAGAGCATCACGCCGTCGGCTCCCCCTTTATAGTCGCCCCGCCCTGAAATCAGTCGATGAAATTCTACAGCGAACTCGCCAGTTTTCGTCCAATCAGAAGACAAAGGAGTGGTCTCGAGACGGTGGTCCGTGAGTGCGGCAGCCAATCCGCGCCAGAGATTTGTCAAACAAAGCTCTCACGTCAACAATCGTTGGCTGCTTGAATGGTGCATATATGTGCACGCTGGGCTTATTTAAGGAAACGCTGTGAAGTGAACCAGGGAATCCTTATAAAAGGAGACGGATGCTCTGTGTCTGCATGTTTTATGTGAGTTGTGTGGCACAGTTAGTTGTTCTAGCAAAATATTATCTTATGCGATTGTGCAAAAACAATTTGTGCAAGTACGGCACCAACCCTCCCATGTGCATCTTATTAAATGTCCCCAGGTGGGACATTATACCGCAAGTCCATGTGGAGCTGCACGCAGCCGTTAATTCATTTAATCCCCTTCTGTTTAGCTTGTGTTTTTGGCCTAACCACGCTATTGTAGCTTCTAAAACTTTACACACTCCAGTCGTATGAATCTATCAGGCCGTTTTTTCACGGTAAAACGCCGTCACAAATGTTAAAGTAGTCAAGCAAATCATGTAAGCAAATGATTCTCAAATTCAGACTTTCCTCTTTTCTATACGGCCACAGCCCATGTCGCGTCCAGACGGCCCAGAGCGCGGCTTGATAAATAGTAGAGGAAGGGGAGGAGATGAGGAGGAGGAGGAGGAGGAGGAGGAGGGCTACTCATTGGACCAACAGCTTTAAACTGCTGCCGCTTCATTCCATCGCCTCCTCTCAGCAGCTCGCACATCAGCACCACAATTTAGGTGCCAGCTTTAGGGTTAGTGGTTCATTTTTCTAAGTGCCAACATTTGTAATACTTTCTCCAGCCTCGCCGAGAGGAAACCGGCGGACTCGCGGTACAGGCGGTAGCTGAGAAGTTGAACCCCGGCTGCTCCGGCACGAGAGGACGTACCCACGCCTTATCCTCCCTCTGTCTCTACCTGCCATAGAGACTTATCTGCGACTTCAGTGAAGTTTTGCCCAGTCCAGGGGACCGCACAACCTCATCCATCATGACCCGGAGATCCTGTGCCATTTACGCCACCGGCATCGTGTGCGCACACCTCCTCATAGTGGGGATCGCCCTGGTCGTGGCTCAAGTCTTCCAAACGATGATTCACAGTCGCTTAAAAAAGGTAAGCTTTTTTTTTTTTTCCTCTATGTGATGTCAGATATTATTCATGACAAGTATTATATGGTCAAACTGAATTAAACGCACCGCATCAGCATCCTTCTTTTAAATCTGTCCTTGGAGGTTTTGGAGTTTCACATGTTTGTATCTTATTCTGCGGTATAAATTGACTTCCAGCATCTGCAAGCAAAAACCCGGTCTGTCTATCTCTTGTTTTTGAATCTCTGAGACCTTGTCCTCTTTATTTCACCCTTTTGCCGGTCCCACAACCTCCGTTGATACCTCCTCTCCTTCTCATGACAGGATTTAAATGGCTGTACATCAAATAAATGACACCCGCGTATGAGACCGTGTCCACTGTACGTTCCGGTGTTGCACAAAACCAGTCCAGTGCTGTGTTTTGGGTCTGACCTGATGACACATTTGTTGATGCATGCGTGAGTCCTCTCTGACCGGTTGGCTGGTTGGCTGCTGAGGGTTACCGGTAGTAATAGTGGAATCTTAGCCAGCAGGGTGGGGGAGTGTGGGTAAGGATGAGGGGGGGAGGGAGCCTGCATTGGTGACTCTGCAGGCTGTAGCAGTCATTCACTCTCACAGCACTTTGCTTTGCATCTTTTTGTTTACGCAATTGACGTTATTATCAGCTTTAAAAAAAAAAATGTGTTGCTTGTGCGTTTTTGTTAGACATTCTTGAGATAAAATAATTTTTCCCCCCTCTTCCATTTAGTGCAGGTCATCAAATTTCCAAATAATGATCCTCTTTGAAGTAACAGTCATGAAATGTTGTTGCGGGGGAGTTTTAGCAGCTGACTGTGTAACCCACCCCTCCCAATCAATTGCTCCTGCCTGCCCTTTAAAATAGTCTGCATTCCTCTTGCTGACATAAATTTCTTTTTAGATCCCATTCACTTCTGATAACCTGTTTTAAACTCTCACCATCATATTCTTCTAAGTTTTTTTGTGTGTTTTTGTTGTTGTTTTTTTAAATTAAGCAATAAACCCATATAATGAAATTCCACTATTGCTTCCGAGACTTAAAAAGTGGCTGCACTTTTCTCCTGTTAACTGTCAAACCAAGGCCTTATTCTTAATTATGACACCATCCCAGTGGAGACGTCTTAAGTTACTCAAAGTTCATCAGCAGAAGATGGAAATCTGATGTAGCTGACAATTGCTCATTATGACAGCTTGGCTAAACCTGCTTTTTACTGAACAGCCTCTGACGTGCTGTAACATGCTGAATTGATCGAAACTTTCTGCAATGGGTAGATTTTGAGTCTACCAGTAGTGCATTTTATTATATATTAACAGAAACTGCATTAGAGGCAATTTCCTGGCTTGCTTGGGAGCTGGGTGTGGAAGCCTGTAGTGGGAATGTCATGTGAGGAATTTGACAAAAGTCTAAGCCCGAGGGCACAATTTTAACCTAAGAACAGCCTTGTTTTCTATAGTTGTTCAAACGTCAGCGAGAACAGCTTTGGTAAATGTCCTCTAAAGGCTGTTTTTCATATTCCGTGGTAGCATGAATAGTGGGACTGTCTAAGAACAAGGTTACATCAACACGAGTTTCCACTCATAAACACATTTGCTGACCAGCTTCTTTCGTCAACAATATAATTTGTAATGATTTTCGTGACCGTTGGTTGTGTAATTTCCTATAATTTTTTATGGACAATGAAGCCTTCTCAATCAGAAATGCTGTCGCGTTCTGACGCCACTCTCGTTCTGCACAGGCGTAAACATTGCTAAGAGGCATCTAGATACTAAACAAACTTTACTTAATAGAGGCAGTTGAAGTCAGTAAACATTCAGGTTATGCGTTACATCTTGTCTGTAGGCTGTTCTCTTCTCATATAGTTAATTTTGAGCAATGGATAAAAACTGAGCAAGATTCCAGAGGGCACTATTTAAATACCTCAGGATATTTTTGTTTTTAATAGATTTCTGTACAGGTTGTGTCACTTCTAAACCAAGTAGGACCCAAAACTCGACAGACTGTACTGACTGTGCGCTTCTAATCCTATAGCTGATGATCAAAGCATATTCTTTGAGTGACCCATTTGACATTTATCTTGCCTTTTGTGAAACTGAAAAGGGCAGAGCACCAAACCTATTGAACGTTTCTATAGATAAGCTAAACATGCGTGACTACTTGACTTTGTAAGCTAAACAGGAATTGTCCGCCACACCTAACGTATATTGCCTTTTAGAAGCAATCGCCTCAGTGACCACTAAGAACAATGTACTGCCACTTATGGTTGTGGAACAGAGGGGTTTCCGGAACAAACCATAAGACGAGAAGGAAGTGGGGTAGTTTTCTTTTCGAGATCTCAAAATAGCTTCAGAAGGGCTTCTTTTCCTGACTGATAACAATCAAGGTGTGTGAACGCAAGGAAAGAGTTGGTTCACATATGTTTTCAGTGTTGAGCGAGTGGAGGGTGCCTCTTGTTTACACAGTCCGCCTCACCAAATATGAATCCTCGACTTTACTTAACTGTATAGCTCTCCCTAAAGCTTCTTGTCGTTTAAATAGTCAAATATTGCAAGGCTACTTTGGCAGATCAAAGAAAGTGCGTGGGATAATTTAAGGCATTTTTCTTTTTAATTTAAAGTCGTGCCCACACTTGCCTCGCGGTAGATGGTGTTTACAGTTTCCAAGAGCATGAGAAAAAGCACTGAAAAAGAAAATCAGCAATCAGTGTAAAGTATCTCAATAAGTGATACCCCATGTTCTTTTCATTATAAGATTATTTAATGTGATTTTGTCTTTTTAGGAAATAACTCTGACAGAGAAGAGCCAAGTATTTGAGTCTTGGAAGAACCCCCCTCCTCCTGTTTACATGGAATATTACTTTTTCAACGTGACCAACCCAGAGGTGTTTTTAGCGGGAGGCAAGGCATCGGTCAAACAAATAGGACCTTATACTTACAGGTGAGCACAACTCTAACATTATTATTCATTGTTTCTTCCAGTTTTAACACCAAAATCTCTTTTTTTCTGTAATAAAGGGAATACAGGCCGAGAGAAAATGTAACTTTCCTGGAGAATGGGACCAAGGTTTACGCTCTCAACCCCAAAACCTTTGTTTTTGTGCCTGAGAAGTCTGTTGGTGACCCCACTGTGGACATTGTGAGGACAGTCAACATCCCATTCGTGGTATGTATTTTTTTTATAGTGTAATTTTTTTATTGCAAACAAAATGATGTAATGTTTTTGACTAAGTCCACTGTTCTGTCTCTGGTAGGTTGTAATGGACCAGCTGAACTCCTACTCCTTTATTCTCCGAACACTGGTGTCTATGTACATGAACAGCCTGGGCGTGGAGTTGTTCATGACGCGCACTGTCCATGAGGTTCTGTGGGGGTTTAAGGACCCTATCCTCACTAAAGTCCACTCCATGAAGCCTGACGTGGACGAGTATTTTGGCCTAATGTGGAAGGTAAGCCAATCGCCTTTCTAATAGGTTTACTTTAGAGCAATACACGATAAAGACCCTTTTACAGACAGCTGTAGTCAGGGCTTAAACTGAGGAAGCTGGTCATGAGGAACAAAAGTGTGGCTTTAAATTTGCTTAGGTGTTGATGTCTCATGATAAATTATGCTGATTCAGTTTTGGAAACACACACACACACAATGGTTTAAAGAATATTTTGGAAAGTTTACATTATGGCCATATATTGAATGTATATTGTCCCTGTTGTTTTCAGAAAAATGGCACCCACGAGGGAGAGTTTGTGTTCCATACCGGTGAAGAAAACTACCTGGATTACGGCAAGATCGACACTTGGGATGGTCTGAGGTAACGTGTCATTTAAAGGCTGTTACATGCTCGTAAAATTGAGCGCACATGACCAGTGCAGTGTTACACAACTAGCAAATGGAAGTTCAGAGTCGACACATTGCCCCGTGGCTTCTAGGGCAGAATTGCAAAATGAATGCTTGCGTATGTGAAGTGACATTGCACTTAAAATCTAGTATGAGTGAGCAAATTCCGATTTACGTTTACACAATGCTAACTCCAAAATTCTCTTTCCTCTGAAGGGAGATGTCATGGTGGTCTTCGAACCAGAGTAACATGATCAATGGTACAGACGGCGCAGTGTTCCACCCTCTGATAAACAGAAACGAGCTGCTCTACATCTTTGCTGCTGATCTGTGCAGGTATTCACGTGTACTGGTGTGGATTTGTTTGCAAGTGATTGTGACTGGTCAAAGAACGATCAAGGAAACTTGCCATTGATAAGGAAAGTAAAACGTGCCTCTAATCAGTGCTTAAGCCTGGGCTCAACGTTGACATTGTGCTAAAACATTAACATTTGTTGGTATGTTGGGTACAATGCTTAATCTTTTACTTTTAACTTGGGATGTCACAATATCAAATTTTAGGTTTACAATTATTGTTAGAAGAAACCTCACAATATACAATATATACCAGGATCAAACAACAGTGAAAACTTTTTTTTTTTTAGTCACATTATCTATAGATCACTGTGACCAGCTTTATAAAATCAAACTTCCTGAATATTAAAGTGAATGTTAAAGTTAATGTGACTTAAACAAGAAAATACTTGTTGTGTTGAGTGCTGAATTTACTTCGCAACCATTATCTTTCTGTTCGTCTGGTTATATTTTGGCCTGAATCATCACTATTATTATTATTATTATTATTACTGATTTAACTGTATAAGCTTGACATCCCTACTCCTAATGTATGTCTTATGTAAGCAATTTTCCCCCCCTTTTGTGTAGGTCTATTCATTTAGCCTATGTGAAGGACGTGGAGGTGAAAGGCATCCAGGCGTACCGCTTTGCCCCCCCAAGTGACGTTCTCATGAGCCCCAAAGACAATCCAACTAATGAGGGCTTCTGTGTGCCAGCTGGAGACTGTCTCGGCACCGGAGTGCTTAAAGTCAGCGTTTGTCGACAAGGTAACGGGACCGTGCGTGTTCCTCCTCTTAACGCACACACGCTAACCCCCTCCGTCAAACACGGCCCCGTGACCCACTTGCAAGTTCCCTTTGATGAGAGGGCCGCCACATGACACAGTCGCTCCTTTCTCTGTCCCCCCTCCCCGAAAACGTTCTTCCATTCGTTGGAACCGCTCGCTCTGTGGCATTCCCACTGTTTGAGCATGTCTGATTCCACTCGATACACGGTTCAATGATTAACTCTGTGGTGGCTATTAAAGGACATTATAGTAGCCATTGACTGTTACAGCGATGGCCTTTGATAAGCTTCACTGTAGCTGTTGTTTCATTGATAGATATGCTACTGTAAGCACATACTAGCCCCACGTTTGTTTTAAACTGCTTACGTTTTCGTTTTAACCACTCAAACTCTAAAGTGTAGAGTTTAAAGTATTAAAGTCTAACTGGGCACATTTCAGCAGAGTTTTCTTATCTGACCTTTTTTATCTTTTCATTGACAGGCGCTCCTATTGTGGTGTCATTTCCTCACTTTTATCAAGCTGATCCTGCCTACATCAATGCTGTTGAAGGACTCAATCCAAACAAGGAAGAACATGAGACTTACCTCGACTTGCAGCCTGTACGTTTGTTTTTTGTAGGGTTTTTCACAGCGGCCGTGGTCACATGCGCACTCAATATAAGATTTTTTGAGTTATAAGATTATTTAATTGAAATGTAACGAAAATCATCCAATTTCTTTCTGATCATAGTCCCTCTGATTACTCGCATCGGATTTTGCGGTTTACAATCAGAGTTTGATGTGCATGTGAACAAGGCCAGTGTTACAAGTTTCAAGTATACAATAATAAACTTATGACTTTATTTTTTTAGACAACTGGTGTCCCAATTCGTGCCTGTAAGAGAGCCCAACTTAATATCATTTTGAAGCGTGTCCCAGGATTCCCGTAAGTTGAGCTTTGTTGAACAAAAGTCAAACATGACTTTTGCCTCCCTGGCCTAATTTCCAGACACATGTTGCGCTCGCTGTCCTCTCTGACCTCCACGTTTCTCCATTTCAGCAAAACCAAACATCTCAACATGACCATATTCCCGATCATGTTCGTCAATGAGGTGAATTCCGTCGTCATAAAACAATAATGCACTTTAAACAAATTTAAGAAGTGAAACTCAATCTAGGCGGGTTTTTTTTCCACCCTAGACGGCCACGATCGACGATGACTCAGCCAACCAGATGAGGACACTGCTCCTTATAGTAACGCTAGTCTCGAACTTCCCATTGCTTATTGTGGGAATGGGCATCATCCTGCTGCTCGTCCTGGTTGTCTTGTTCTGTCGAAACCGCCAAAAGAAGGTAGGAAATTGGTTTGTCCTGGACTGGTCCTTCAAACTAGTTGTAGAATTAATCCAGTTATTAAAAACACCACTTACACCAGCTCAACATGTAACGGCAGCATTGATTACAAGATTTTAACAGTAGTCTATAGATGTATTACTTAGTAGTAATACAGAATAGTAGTTTTGAGTTTTTATTTTGCACGGGTGATATCTTTGGAAATAAAACTCAGAAAGTCTATAACTTTTAACCTCAAAGCTACCTCTAATACACTAACACTAAAATCCTGCATGCTAACCTGTACTTTTTGCATCTTTGGTGTATGAGTGTCCTTATGGAAAAATCATTTGTTCTCGTAAAGGGTATCAAAAGGCATTGAACTAAAGTAGTGCTCGGTAGGATGTACAGCTCATGTCCCTCCTTATCGTGTTCTTATCTTTCACTGTTTATCTAAACTTGAGTGAAATCCTCAGTGTCCTTAGTGTGGGTCAGTCACTGTCCAGAACCTGTTAAACATTACATCATTCACCTCTTTGGCTTGAGTCCAGTTTTACAAATGCAAATAGAAGTATTGACTCAGGGTAGTCTGAGCTAATTCAGCTTGTTTAAACAGTACATAATATTACTGTACATTCTGGCCATGTGGAAGAACATGTACTGGTGGTGGATTTGTGTGTGGGAATGATAAAATGATGCTTAATTGCAATGTGAAATGTTTTATTAACCATGTTCTTAATTTTCTTTAACCCCCCCGTTTTCTTTTCTGTTCTAGAACGACGTAAAACGTATTGATTTTACTGAAGCTTTTCATTCTTTTACTGTAAGTCTTTATTTTGCCTTGTTTGCTCTTCTTTTCATATGACTTATTATTTTTTTTATTTCTATATGGGATTTAATTATCCACCTGCCATTTTGGTATAATTTGGTGTTTTGTGGTGCTCCTGTTGTTACTGGTAGTTTTTCATTTGGTCACCTGTAAACATTTCAGTTAATATGCTCCATGGTGCACACATTTATTGAAGTGTCTAATGTCTTGTGTGCTTGAACACAGAAATGTGCAACAGTTCACTCACCATGTTGTTTTAGTAACATTCTTTCCTCACATTTGCACACAGACGGCGAAAGATGATACTGCTTACACTCAGGTCAGCGACAAACCCGAGGAGCAGCCTACAACGCCAGCCGCGCAGCCCGCCAGGAACGGCTCCTACATCGCCATGTCCCCCGTGGAGGCCCAGAAGTGCTGATGGAGGACCTGCCTCTAGAGCTCAGGAAGAGGGCTGAGGAGCAGTGCAGGGGGCCGAACCACCACTGTGGGGATGCACTCAGTGGGATCAGTTTTTGTTTTGTTCTGGGAGGGGGAAGGGGTGGCCCACGAGCCCAGTTAATGTTTATCCAACAAAGACTTTGCTCTCCTCACTGAGCCCTCTTATGACTGTCCTCTTCTCTACCTGCTGAGCATGGCCGCGCTGCCTGCTGCACTGCAACACAAACTCCTACACCTTTCCTGGTTTCAGTCCTGGTTGGCCTCGACACAAAAGACTCTGAGCTCCACCAGGACCAGCCTTTTCCACTTTCTCTGGGGGAACACAGTAGCATAGATGCCTTTGCACTCAGACGCACGGTCTTTAAGCAGAGCGACAGTGGCCCAGAGTGTAGTATTTGCTTCATCAACAGTATTCTGTGTAAGGGATCCTGTAAATCAACATTACAACTCCCCTTTAAAGAAGACACTTTTTGGCCTGATATTAAGGGGATACAATGGTTTCGTTAAGAAACCTGAAATACCATATCCTTTTTATAAGAAAATTTCAAAGTGGACTGAGCCAAACTCTTAAGATTTTTGCCTTTTGTGCTAAGATGAATTTGTGCACACCCTCACTGCACTTGAGGTCTGATCATTTCATGAAAAGGGTGTGCACCTTCAGTATCCTGTTTATTACGGACAGTAGTTTATATTTCCTTGATGCAGGCACACTTTAGAGTTCACACCTGGAAACTTGTGATTTATACCTTATGCTTTTTTCAGCAGCGCCTTTTACCAAAACACTACATATTGGAGATTTAGATTAGCATAATTTCTAGTGTAAATTCAATTAGTCTAAGTTACTTGATTTGATGACACACAAGCTACATCCACATGACTAACAAGGGAGACTTGAACCAACTTTCTGCCTTATAATGGTTTGGTGTGTTCAAACATTGTCAGAATAAGCTGGAAATAACTCGGTATTGTACATACTGGGTGTAAAGGGGAATTGTTGAGATACCTCTGGCCTAATCCAGCGAGCAGTCCTGCTAGGTGTGCTAAAAGACACTAACTCTACCGCAGTGTCCTCTACTCCTGCACGTCTACTCTGTTATTCAAAAGCACAATTTGGATTGCTAAACCCAGTCCTTGTTTAAGGCGACCAGGTTTTGGTCCTTCCTGTGAATTTCAAAGATGCTGTCGTGAGCCGAAACTCCCATTTTTTTTGGCCGTGTTCAGCCCTTACCATCGCATTCCCAGCTGTCATTTGCTTTGCAGTGGACTAATGGACGTCCAGGCAAAGGCAGTACGCAGCACTTGAATCACTGTCTGTCTTATGTGTTATATGTTGTTTTCATCAGATACACCTGTCCCTTGTCTAACTCACTGCTGTGAGAGGTGAAGTAAGGCCATACCTCTGTGCACTTTGCCTGGGAATCGTGCCCTTTTGTTTTCTTGTTTTCATTGTATTTTTGTTTTGTTCCATGTCCATTTCAATGCAGGTGGTCCATTTTTGTTGAATACATTTCATTATTATGTCCAATTAGTATTGATAATGAATACGTGGTTGTTTTAAACAAAAGATATTACTGCTTTACTGTTACTTTTGATCACACATAGTGTTATTTTCTATCCTTATGTGTTGTTGCTGCTACTTTTGCATCTGTTTTGCAAATTGGTTATCATGAATGGCTTCTTCTTTACAGTTTTGGGGTTGGACCAAAAAGCTTTTTGTAGAACTCTGTTCTACCGACCACTTGAGTACATGACAAAAAGCCTAGAGCTTTCTGCCATTTACTGTTACAGCCATTATTAGAGATGCCAACATAATATGTTTTTTTTCCCCAGATATTCTTAATTCATTATTCATTATGCAACTGGAAGATTTTGCTTTTAGTGTAGAAATTTTAAATGGGACTAGTCACTTCTTAAATTAGGAACAAGGATTTTTATTTAGCAGTAATGTGGTGAGAGTCGTTTATTTGGTTAAATTGATATTGTAATTACATTGTTCACTTTGACCTGTGACTTAAACCTTATACCTTAAGCCTGTACGGTTGTACCCACCTGAATCCTGTCTTATCTCACCCTCACCATTGAGTCCAGGGGCTAAAACTCTCTGAATTTTCCCTGGTTTGACCAAAGATACCCTTCATAGATTTCCCATGTACCATGTTTACGCTCCGGCATATATGCAGTGCCACAATCCATCACATAGACCTTTCACTATCCGTGCCACCATGAGTGAAGCTTTGCAGTTCATTTAAGCGTGCGTTTGCCATTTACATCAAGGTAAATATGTTCAAAACAAAAAACAGTGCTATTATATCGGCACTAGAAATCTCAGTATTATGAAAAACAAAGCAATATGTATGGGGCCACTTTTTCCTTTGAACATTTCCTTTTGTGTGGTTTAGTATTTTTGCCATACTCTGGTGTAAAGCACATTTTGGTTATTCATTTCAATGTCTGATATCGGCCTGGTGTCGCACTGGAAACAATTGTGTAGATGTGTGTTTGATGAGTTGGGCGTGTATTATGAAAAATGTTTTGTCTGTGAAGCCCAATGCACCATTTGTGTAAAACTGGACTTTGGGAAGGCTGAGTATCTTGATAAAGCGAAAGCATTGACACTGTAAAAAAAAAAATTAAGATGAATGACGCCCTCCTTTAGGGATGAGCAGCAGTGCCATATCTTCTGTTGTGAGTCCTTTCGATCTCCTAGGACCACACCCTAACACATTTCCTCTTAAGATATACTGTACTAATTTGTTTTGCTGCTGAAAATGACAATCCTCTTGTCATGTTAGGTGCAAAATGATCTTGAAGTAATATTCATTTTTAGTTTTGATAATTTACACTGCACAGATGTTTCTACAGTGCTTTTGTAAACATTTCTAGTGTATTTGCAAAAAATAAAAAAAAAAAAAAATACAAAGTGTATTGTCTTGGTGGCCTTTTTCGTTAGAAATACAACTTTGGGTAAAATGGTATCTGTCTGAAAAGAAAGAAAAGAAAATGAAAAATGGCTTAACCTTCAACACAGCAATAACGTATTAATCAAGCTTCAGTATCAACCTATGCGTTTTATGTTATTTCATCATTCCATTATCCTCATTAATAGTTTCTGAAATGAATAATGTCTATTTTTTAGTAGGTAACCATATATTACAACTTGTACTGTATATATTTGTATTGTTTGGAGGGGGTAGTACAGCAGCAGTATGAGCCTGTTTTATGGGTATGTGGGTATAATCTATATGATATATTATTTATTCTTCTGCAGTTAACACAATGTGAAATGAAAAAGACATAAAATAGACTAAGTGGGCCTGAACTAGAAGATAAGAGAAGAGAAGAGAATAAGAGAAGAGTATAGCCTCTTAGCTGTTACTAAAGAAATGAAGATGGTACATGCAGTATTTACCATATTGTTAACTGTAACATTCATTTTTCAAAGTTCAACATAATTAAACAGCACTTTATGTGAGCAGTGCAGGCACAGGCCCGGGGCGAGTCCTGACTGAACATTCTGTGAACTGGTTTATGTTCCTGGCCCTGAAATGATCATTTCAGGGTCTATTAGACGTCAGGAGATATTTGTATTCATTATCCACTGTTTATTTTACTTGCAGCTTATCTCTCTCGTTCTGTCATGGGCCCATTTGTATTTCCAGTCCATGTCAAAGATCCTGAATGCTGAGGCCTTGACTACCGCAAGCAAAAAATCCCAAATCCCTTAGCGTCTCCATTAAGAAAGACTTCCACATTGCGCTTAAACTGTAAGACCACCTACTGACTGGGAACAATAGTCCCCCTTTCCTTATGTCCTCAAAAGTAGGTCTAACCGCCTACTCCATTGTCCCATTTGTGAGCAGTTTGAGATTTGGGTCTGGGGGAACACAGGGCAGGCTGCAGCGTGCTGACCTCTTTCACTCAGGCTGTTCTTATTGTTAACCCAAAGCAAATGGCACAGGCAACTCACATACTGTAAAAATCACCCCATTTGCCCTGAACAAACTCAAGTGTTGTTCACCCAATAAAAGCTCCAGATTGTAAAGACAAGATTGTTTTAAAACTAGGTAAATACTTGCCTTTAATTATCCTTTTAACGTCTCATTAAATGCATAAACATCAATTTGTTCAAACAATTACCAGTTGTTAAGGGGATGTTTTTAAATCTACATGTTTAAAGCTGCACTGTGTAACTTTACAGGGGAAGATCCGACACCTGCTGGCATCCATGGAGGTTCTACTGCTTTGCCTGGAATGTTCCACAATAGGGCATTAAATTTCTCTATCTTCCCTTTATTTTTATATTATTATTTATTCTGATATTATACATTATTATAGTATTTATTGCAAAACATACATTGAAAAAAACATGCGCCGTTACTGTCAGTAGGGTTTCCTCTCCACAGATCTGACTTGTGACATAGTGCGGCGCATCGAGCGCTTTTCTCTGTGGAGAAGTTAAAAAATACACCATGAAACGATGCAGGCAAAGCAAAAACATCTTCTGGAGAAAGCAGGTGGCGAGTCCTGCACTGGAAAAGTTACACAGTGTTACTTTAAAGAAAATTAACACAAATTGAATCAAATCAAACAAAGCATTGAGATATGGATGACAAAGACTATTATTGTTTGTGGCAGATGCTCAGTGGCCTTCTGAACTAAAAACAGTTTTCTTTCAAAATAATAACAGAAAAAGAAGAGAAGGAAAAATGTCACAGTATAGTGGCGAAACAACCTTGAACTAGAAAGTGGCCCGTTCTGCCCCCTGTTGGCGCATTCTATAATGCACCTGAACGGAGGAATAACAGGTAAGACGACCTGTCTACAGAGAGTAAAACGTTTAGGCAATACTTTGTTGTAAAAATAAATAATACAGTACAATAATATTACCTAAACATAGGCCAACTCATTAGTTTTTATTGCATCAATGATGTAAAACACATGGGTAACAAATAATAATGTAGCTTATTAAGACAATGGTTGGATTGAACAAAAATATATATCTATACCACAATGATATTTGTTGCTGTTGAAGTTGATTAAAATGGCAGTTTTGTGATTCACTGATTATTTTTGCTTTATTTTTCAGGTTAAATTATACGCCGTAGTGCTGTGCTAATTCTAAGGCACAAAAAAATATAGTTACAGCAGTACATTTTGCCGTTTTGGAATATATTTGTGTAGTTTAAAATCAAAGTTATAAGGAACGGTAAGTGTTTAAAATTGCCAACTCACGCACAAAAATTGCCTTATAGTTGCATAGCCTAGAGGATATAATCAGCTCTTTCCAAGCCTGAATGTTTCTCTAAATCCCACATGATCCTTGAAGGCATCACTGGGGTAAGAGCCACCCACGTCTTTAGTGCGTCATACAGCAGCTTGTGTTGGCCTCATCTTCACAGTAAAACATCTTGTACTTGTCTTTTCAAATGTTGGGATCTCCCTCAAGTTTGGTCAGATCCGTCGCCGTGCCCATGAACATGCTGCGGCCGCGTTCCAGGCGGCTCTTTTTGTCAGTGAGACGAAAAGCCTCCATAAACTCGTCTATGTCTATACAGCCGTCGTGGTTACTGTCTATGGTCACGGCCAGGTCAGAGATGGCGTCGTCAGTGATCTCCATTTTAAGGTAGATGCTCAGGAGCTTCCACGTTTGCCTGAAGTCCTCTATTGTAATGAAACCTGAGGAGAGAAAGAGAGAGTTACACAAAGACAGGGCCCTGTTCACTAACTTTATTCTGGGTTTATTGACACAAAAAAACGTCCCTGCATAATCCTGGAAATAAAAAATGCAGGGAAATCAGTTCTGGATTTGTTCACACGTGATTCTGTTCTGGCAAAATGATAGGTACATTCCCGGGTCATGCAGATAAGAATGGGGTTTAGAGAGAAATAGACAGAGAGAGAGACAGATAGAGAGAGAGAGACAGAGAGAGAGAGAGAGAGAGAGAGAGAGAGAGAGAGAGAGAGAGAGAGAGAGAGAGAGAGAGAGAGAGAGAGAGAGAGAGAGAGAGAGAGAGAGAGAGAGAGAGAGAGAGAGAGAGAGAGAGAGAGAGAGAGAGAGAGAGAGAGAGAGAGAGAGAGAGAGAGAGAGAGAGAGAGAGAGAGAGAGAGAGAGAGAGAGAGAGAGAGAGAGAGAGAGAGAGAGAGAGAGAGAGAGAGAGAGAGAGAGAGAGAGAGAGAGAGAGAGAGAGAGAGAGAGAGAGAGAGAGAGAGAGAGAGAGAGAGAGAGAGAGAGAGAGAGAGAGAGAGAGAGAGAGAGAGAGAGAGAGAGAGAGAGAGAGAGAGAGAGAGAGAGAGAGAGAGAGAGAGAGAGAGAGAGAGAGAGAGAGAGAGAGAGAGAGAGAGAGAGAGAGAGAGAGAGAGAGAGAGAGAGAGAGAGAGAGAGAGAGAGAGAGAGAGAGAGAGAGAGAGAGAGAGAGAGAGAGAGAGAGAGAGAGAGAGAGAGAGAGAGAGAGAGAGAGAGAGAGAGAGAGAGAGAGAGAGAGAGAGAGAGAGAGAGAGAGAGAGAGAGAGAGAGAGAGAGAGAGAGAGAGAGAGAGAGAGAGAGAGAGAGAGAGAGAGAGAGAGAGAGAGAGAGAGAGAGACAGAGAGACAGAGAGAGAGAGACACAGACAGAGAGAGAGAGAGCGAGAGAGACAGAGACAAAGAGACAGAAAGATAGAAAGACAGAAAGGGAGAGAGAGGGGAGTGGGAAGGTGAACAAGGTGAAGAGGGATAGAGGCTTTTGGCTGGTCAGGGTGGGGGATGGAGAGAACAGTAGATCACTGGGTTAATCCTCTTCTTAACTGTGAGGAATCAGGACACGGACAGGTAGCTTAAACGTGGACTATGTAAGTTCTCTTCGCCTGTTTTACTGAGGCTGATTAACATATCTATTTTTCACAGAGGCGTTTATAAGTGTAATACTTGGTTTGTTGGAGTCACGTGTTTGTCTCTAGGGAGATTTGAAAATTCTTTATGGAGAAATCACTTTTGAGATTTGTCTGTGTGACCCTCAGTCGTGCAGGTATGATCCGTAGCAAAGATATTTCTATGAAGATTTCTAAATTTGTGCTATTTTGCGGAACAGTCCAGGCAAAACATCTTCATGGAGACTAGTTTTTGGAACCTCCACATTAAAAAAAACATACACAGTGCCCCTTAAATACCTCTACAAACATTATGGGTGCATTATGGAACTTTTATGCTGTTGCTTTACCTGGAATCTTCAATATTATGGCATTTAATGTATCTATGTAACATTATTTTATTACATTTTTATTATGACCGAATCTCCTCTCAGCAGACCTGACTTGTAACTTGCTGGAATCAGAAAAAATGACACAGTGCATCTTTAAAAAAATGATCACGGTTGTAGTTTTGCTCTGTTTGAACACTTTACCTGAGTTGTCTGTGTCTACAATCCTGAAGATGGTCTCTATAGTGGAGCGGTGGCGGTACAGTGTCTCTATCAAGCCCTCGTCAATGTGCTGTGGACAGAATTATGATTATCAATAATAACTGGTCATAACAGAACATGTCAGTGTCTTGATCTTACATCAGTCTGAGGTTTTTTGATGGTGAGCTCGTTGAACCACTCATAGTAGCTGATCATTCCTTCGCTGGATTTACATGTGACCAGCTGAGAGCGCAGCATCCTCCAGGGCAGGCCCAGGCGCATCACACTCTCCACTGCGTCGGCCCAGTCGCTCAGATTTATCAGGCCTAAAAACGAGAGGGGGTAAGAAATAATTGCATTTTTTTTAGATTTCTTATAGATTCACAGGTAATATAATATAAACTAAAGTGCAATTGATCAAGAAGGAAGGACTTTTTATTGTATTTTGATTGTAAAAAACAAAACTGGCTGGTGAATGTCGGCCTGCTAAGAGTTGTTTTTTTTTTTTTAATGTCCCTTCTTTGTTTTGAACTGATTTGCCTAAACAGTAACAATATATGTTTATATGTTTTGCATCAACAGTAATGATACATTAACACAGTTACAAAACACCATCTTTAGAAAAGCTAAACTGTAGTTTCTGTGAAACCGTTTTGGCTTTTGTTCTGCTTAACTGTTGTAGCTTTATTCCGTTTTTATCGGGCATTTAAGTCATTCACAGAAAACACAAAGACACAAGCTCACATTTCACAAGGCGAGACTGGGGGATAACAATGGCATAATGGTGCACAGGAGTGTGATAGTATTGGGTTACACCTGAAAAGCTCCACACCTGTGTTTTCTGTGTCATACGCTCTGAAGGCACTCAGGAGGTCAGACTTGTGTGCGAACAGTTGTTCTCGTAGGACTTTGAGGGCCGAGCGCTCAGTACGCCCCACACTGCAAACAACGCGATAACAAAGTGAATCATAAAAACTCTTTTGGTTTGATAATATTAAGACTAACCTCTGTCTCACGGTGAGCTCCCGGGTCATGCTGGTGGCCTGGTATTGAACCATATAAGGCACAAGATCTGGCCCCAGCTTCACATAGGCACCTCTATTGCTTCCAACATCGTAGTAATTAGAGGCAGAAAACAAAGTCAAAACCTACATGAAAGAGAACAGGAAATTAAAAACATCAGCTGATCACACAACATCTCTTCGCTGTTGTATTTTCAGGTAAAACGCATACAGTCAACGTGCAGATTTGGTGACGATGACACACAAATACAACGAAATAACGGACCTTAAGACTAATATAAACGATCAGGTTCAACAGTGTTTTTCCTTTAAGCTAATTTGGAAGTGAAAATACCGAGTGATAAGTACTGACTTGCCCTCCACCTCTCTCCTCTCACCTTGCGGTTGTGGCAGAACTCGTATCCTTCCTGTTTGCACTCGTGGGAGCGGATCAGCAGCTGCAGGTTGTGTCTGTTCAGGAAGTCCTCGGTGACGTCGGGTCCCCAGTAGCAGCCCCCGCCCCTCACCTCATTGGGTATGCAGCCGTCTTGAACCATGGGGTCACTCCACAGCAGGTCTAGAATCTATTGGCAAACAGCGAATTATATTATTAGATTGAACGTATAGATTATTATTATTACGGTAGGTTCACGGTCACAATCTCCTATATTTAAATTTCAAATAAAAATTGTGTTGTGAATTATTGAAGCAATCGCGCTTAAAACAGGAAATCTAAAAATATATCAGAGGAAGTATTAATCTCGCAACAGATAAATTGTTATTCAAAGTATCTTCCCATAAAAAAATAAAACAAAAGTACCATGTGCAATAAAGAGTATGGCTAATCTATGACACAAAGACACAATAAAATATACAAATAAAAAAAAAATTAAAAAAATATATATACATAGCAGAGAATTCATTCATAAACTACACATTTTACACTATGAAAATTAATATTTACAATAATGGAGATAGTATTTTAGACGAAAACACCAAACGACATCACCTGTTTCCACTCCTCCTTGGCGTTGTCGCTGTTGACCGAATCTATAGAGACAGACTGTAGATTTTCATTCTCCTGGTTTTGGTCTTCCAGGTGGAGCGTTCTCCTCCTGCACATCTCCAGCTCGTCCTCCGCTCTCTCTCTGATCCGGTCCGAAAAGTCCTGGAGAGACCGGTTCTGGAAGCTGCTCCGGGTCCCGAGCGGTTTAGGGTACGTCATAGAGGCTCTCCGCTGCAGGAACTTGCTGTTGGACCACTCCTCGTCCACTTCAGAGTCTATGGATATTCCAGCCGAACTTGTGTATCTTCTCTTTGGAGGCCTCAATGCCGAAATATACTAGAAGAAAAAAAAAAAAAGAAATTTATTTTGCAGTACCTTTTTTTTTAAGGCGCACTATGTAACTTTTCTGGTGGAGGGTTCCCAACCTGCTTGTCCTCATAGAGATGTTAAGCTTTCACTGTAATGTTCCGCAGTATGGTATTAAAATTAAACCTATTTCCATGGAGAAAAGCAGGTGACGCCCCGGGCCAAGATACAAGCCAGGTCTGCGGAGTGGGGACCCAGCCCAGAAAGAATCACAAGCAATAAGACCCGTAATTACAAGACTGGCACGTTTAACGCCAGACTGTGGAACATTCCAGGCGAAGCAGTAACATCACCGTGGAGACAAGCAGGTGACGGAACCCAAAAAAGTGGCGTAGCACTCCTTTAAACAATTATTTACACTACCGTCCTACTTACTTTGTGCCTGTCCACCCTCGCAATGATACCGAGGTCTGTGCAGTCAGAGATTCCACCGTGGATGACCAACACTCTCTGATCGATTACTGTTGCTAACGGTAACCAGCTGAAAATCTTCTGCAGCAGCTTCAGAATCCGCTTGCCGTGCATCTGAAGAGGGAAATACGATTAGTTTATACGCCATTATTGCTGATTTAACTTGTTACGCTATCTCAAAGACAAATGCACTGCCTGTTTGGGAGAGGGAGGAAACAACAGAAGTAGCCTAAAGCCAAAAGGTACAAATGACGCGTCCCTTCTTCTCAGGTTGTTCCTAATTTATGACACATTTGTATATTGAAACAAAAATACTCGATATCGGAAAGCCCACCCTTGAACAAGCAACGTTTCTGACAATTAATCTTGTGTTGGGTGATACGGGAGGAACAGGAAGGACAGAAAGGACACCGCCAACTGGCACTATTAAATACTAGGACTTAAAAAAAAAGAAACATTGACCCTATTTAAATATATTATGTATTTGAAACAGTTTATGTGAAATTAATGGAAATATTTTATATATATAGCATTTTAAATTCTAAATTTTCTTTGGATCAGCATAAAATAATTCAATGAAAAAGACGATATATTTAAATAGGGTCAACATTTCATTTTTTTACTCTACACAAAAAAAAAAAAAAACTATTTAAAGTTACTATGTCATCCTTTTCCATTTAATTTAAGATATTTAAATTGGAAAAGGTGACACAACATGAATAAATAGGGTCAATATTTCCATCTGTGCACTAAAAATTAATACATAATTACATCCCTATTTAAAATTATTACGTCGTCTTTTTCCATTTAATTATTTTATGAAATCCAAAGCAAATAATTAACATTTTAAGATGCTCTATTGGAAATGTTTACAGTGATTTGACAAAAAAAAAAAAATTTCAATTGAAAAATATGACATAATATGAATAAATAGGGTCAATAATTATTTTTTGGAGTGTAGCCTATATCTATCGGACCAAAAACAACAAATATACCTTATATTTGGATAAGACTTCTTTGGTGAAGCCGTACCTTTAATGGAGGTGTAAAACATAATTACAATATTTATAAATGTCTTTAGTCAGTAGACTGTATGTGCAAGTCTTTACATATTCCTCTTCTTCGCACAGTCTCCGCTCTACACTCTGTTTTGTCTGTGGTCTGGTCGTACCTCAGGTTGACTATGTGGTCCTCGTGGTTTCCTCTGTTCAGATAGACATCGCTGGGATACAGCAGGAGGAAAGCAAACAGAATGATGAGGATCTCGATCGAGTCGTGTCCGCGATCCACAAAATCTCCGTTAAACACGTAGGGCTTCTCCAGGGACGGCATGCCATTCTGGAACAACACGAGGGGCCGTCAAAAAAATCAATACATAGATAATCAATACTATACCTGGGAATGAAACTAGATACACCTTGAGCACCAGTTTCGAACGTTTCTGAATAGTTCTGTCTCGCTCACGTGACAGTTTTATAGAAACTAAAACTTGAAAACTATGAAAAACTGTATCGATTATCAAGCCTTTTCCTTAGTATTGAGATCGAGTTTGAAATCTTAGTATTGTCACAACGCTAAACAACATATAAACAAAATAATATGAAACTGAATAAAGATGGTTTTTGTCACGTTTTACTTCACAGCGGTAATAGTATGAAAATAGGGGGGGAAATACCATGGCGACCAGGAGAAACGAGGGACAACGCATTTTGCAATTTATCAGGAAAATACTAACTTTGGTTAATTCATAGTCTTAATCATATTACCATGAAATAAAGTAGAAGTAGTAAGTAAAGTAGAACGACAGATGTGTCTTGTTCCAGGTGTAATTACAAAGTAAATATCATAATTACATGTTTAGTTATCATCATGAGGCTACTTCTTTGTCAAGGAACAAAAAGGTGGAGTCGCGTGTGTCCTCTCATCATCGAACAGGAACAAAAGGTAAAGGAGCAGGTTATGAAATCTGACGTTCTATAAACTTTTCATTTGTTATTGAGGGATACAGTCAAAAAGGTTCACATCCCACTTCGAAAGGTAAGGAAACAAAACACACCCTTTTACGCACTAGTTACCGTGCAATTTTCACCCTATTATTATGCTATTGTTGTGCTGTAAAGTACGACTTTACTGACTTGATGCTGACTAACCTTGTAGAAAATAAGCAGGAGGTCTTCCAACTGGCCGTGCAAATCACCTTTCACCAAAGAATATTAAAAAAATGCATTATCATAAAATCCACTGTAGAAGTTATGACGTATAACGAGGCAGCCGCTTACCACAAATAGTTATCTCTTTGCTCTGACAAGTGGAAATGCGGTTGATATTTGGCAACTTTCGGAGCAGCCTCCACGTCTCGAGAAGCAGCTGGAGGACGTAGCGGGAGTGTAATTGCTGCAATGAGAAAAACACAAGCACTGTATTTGAAGAAGTCAAATGCTTATTTCTGGTCGTTCGTATTAAACTATAACACACGTAGATCATTATGGACCAGGACTGGACCAGGACTGAACCAGGACTAAACCATCAACCTGAGGGTCTACAGCTCTAACGGTACTGGACCAGGACTAAACCAGGACTAAACCAGGACTAGACCATCAACCTGAGGGTCTACAGCCCCAACGGTACTGGACCGGTACTGGACCAGGACTGAACCAGGACTAAACCAGGACTAGATCATCAACCTGAGGGTCTACAGCCCCAACGGTACTGGACCAGGACTAAACCAGGACATAGTCCTATTTCACCGTAACCAGCAGCGGATTTCCATTCATGTGTTTTTATATTTTTATTGTTGAAAAATGGCTATGTGTCATTATTTAACCCTACACGTCTGACCCGAAGTCTGAATTCTTTGAATAATCACTTACTTAATCAATTGTGTTAAGTACAGAGCAGTGGGCGGAGTTAGGGGGTAGATGAAAACAGACCTGTCAAGCTTTGAATGCAGTACAATGCAGGATTATTCAGACAATGCAGGATTACTCAAACATGCATGAATCACTCTAAATACAACTTTGAGTAGGTTTCTTTAGACACATTTTGTGCTCTACTGCCAGCTCAGCCCGTTATCTTGTCTTGCGTCATCAGAGATATAATACTCCCTACAACAGAAGAATAATTAGACTGGACTGCACTAGACACAACGCCTTGAGGATTCATGTCTCCGGGGGCTGGCTCCTGTACTGATGGTAAATAAACTTCATGCCTCTTCTCTTCAACTCTCCGGCTTCTACAATTTATTCTACAAGAGTTTCTGGTGAGGAAAACCTCTATAGTTATCGTAGTTAAAAACTCACACAAGTTGATTTTATATGTCCCCTTTACGTATGAACAGGCGATGTGCGAAGAACGTACCTTTTTGTTCCTAAAGGCCTCCACCAAACCCATGGCCTGCTCCACCGTTAGAGGGAAGGTCAAGTGGGGACCTGAGTAGATCTCTGGCACCTCAATGTTCTTGTAGCAGAAATGCCGCTCCCATTCTGCATCGCGACACACATCGTTCTCTCTGAAGATGTGGGAGATTAATTTACCTGCAAAAAACCCCCAAAAAACAATATTGTACAAACAGTAAAGAGAGAGGTTTGATTTAGCACGTAGAGGCAGTAGACGTCTTACGTTCATTGCTCGATGGAGTGAAATTGTCCATGAGGTACCCAAGGAAATTGTAAAGCTAAAAAGAGCAAAAAAAACCATTGTGGATGGTCATTTTCGAAATTAAAATCAGTCAAAAACACCAAAACACTGAAGAATCTTTATTAGATTATAACTGAGCTGGACGGCAGGTCAGGTAGAATTTGGTTTATGGTTAAAATCTGGGTTTATCCACATGAACTGACACAGCATAAATAAACTAAAGTGAAATTAATTTTTCAGATTAGCTTCAGAAAGTGGTGCCACTATTTAACTCCCAAGACGTGATCGTTGACAGCTGAAGTAATTTAAGTCATAATATTAATATGGAAAGTTGGTGGAGCTAACACCAAACAAAGAATAAGTAGATTTAACATTTGGGTGATTGTAAAGTTTGATATTTCGTTCAAAAACAGTAAATCTCCCATAGAGTTATACAGGTCTATATCATGAAGTCGTCAAATTCTCACCCACTTGCTGCTGTTGTGGGTCGTACCTTGATCTGTGCCTGTTCTCCTGAATATTCGATGGACTGGAAGATGTGCCAGGTGCATCTCCGCCTCATTTCTGTTCGAGCGACGTACTGACGATACCATCGCTGTATCAGGACGGCCGCTTTTATGGCTGAAAGAGTCACACAAGATACAAAATGAATATTGCAAATATATTGTATAAGTAAACATAGTACATAGGCTACATTTTAATTTACATATTTTATATATTTTAAATACATAACTACTGGAGTTGATGACGACTTACTTGTAACAGCTTTGAGTTGCATAAAAAGAAGAAAAATTAATTTGTTAAAAGCAAAACACGTTAAAAAAGTTGTGTTTAAGTTAAGAATGTTACCTTTTCCTGGGTGTTTATTAAACTGGCTTGACTTGGAGACACCACATCCCATGTCTGTCTCTAGGCAAGGACACAAAAAATGTTTAAGCTTTCTGTGTATAATTGCAATACAGTCATATTTCTAACATCTCTGGTGTATTTACATGATAAAATACTTCTAACAAATGAAACAATAACTGAAAAAAAAATCAAATTTGTTCACAGATTCAAACCCATGCTACATTTCCTTTAAAACACCATAGTGTGGCTTTAATCCACTTCCTGTGACGCTGACAGCAGGCCTTAGCGTGGCTCAGGCACAGAAGAGCGCCCTTTTAATCTCTTTATCTGTTGATTCACTCCTGACCTTCATTATTGGCCTCAATACTAAAGGAGAAGACCGTTCAGTCTGATTCATGAAGGCTTACGTTAGATATTATTTTCATGATATAGAAAATGTTATATATGTGTATCTAATCGCACAGAAGTAGGCTAGTAGTCAATTTTCAAAGTACTACAAGTGGGAATTAGGTTACCAGTTGATTTCAGGATGAGCAGGAAAACGAAAGCATCTCCTTTTCATGCTCTATCAGAGTTTAAGCTGCAGGAATATGTCGGAATATCACTTTGTGCAGTGCATGCCATTTTACCACTGACACTTGACACCTTATGTTTTCAGTCAACAAAGTAAAAGTGCTTAGCTTGCGTTATTCACAGACTAGACAGCAGTGTTTAACTTAAGTTATTACATAATTAAATTGTAAAGAACTGTACTCACATGGTTAACTTCTATAACCAGTCACCAGCTCCTAACTTGTTCAGCTGTCACATTCAGAAACGACAATCCTCTGGCCCCCTGCATCCAAGTCCCTCAGGATCATGTTTGAGGAACCTTCACTGCTCATTGCACCTCGTGGAAGAATTCAGCCTGCACCCAGCTGACAGGCCTCTTCATGGGTGCAGCTGTGCGTCCAGTGAGTCCAGTCTGCTCTGTGTTCCAGTGTGGGCTGGAGAAGGTTTAGAGTCTTGGTGTGATGCATGAGCTTCAAGTGGATTACGCTAATGACTTGATGAGACCAGACTGCTCTTAGGGCCTACAGCAAAATGCAAAGAGGCAAAAAGGTAAAGGCACAATCAGTGTCGTGATATATCCATTGAATGTTTAAATAATTCCCTTACCTTGTCTTTAAGCATTTATTTATTTTTAACTTACCTTAGGGGGGGTTTGGAGAACATGATTAAACCTAAAGCCATTTTCATTTAACATTTTTTACTGAGCTGCTAGTTGAGTTTTGGGAAAATTCAAAGAAAATGCAAACATGTCAGTGTCTATTTGATTTCTACATTTGAAAAGAGCTTTGAATAATGATCATGACAACACTTTCCACACATTTTATCACCTATAAAATACCTACCAGTACATATCTATTCTTAGGTATTACTCCTTAATACATGCACGTAAACACTGATTACTTCTCTGCAAGAATCGTTGCTAAAATAATCACGTTTGGCCGGTCGTGGTATGTTTCGCAAACACCACAGAACACTGCCGCTGTTGAACACTGCTCGGGTCACAAACCAGTGGGCGACGCTGTTTTGAAGGCGATCGCTGCATGACCATAACACTTCACTTATTTCAGAATTTCCCCTCATTTTTATTTTATGCATAAGACCGTAGGACCATATGTGGCTTTTAGACCGCTTTTGTTGAAGTTAAGTTACCCAAGCGCAGGGATCCTCCTCCAGAAGTGCAGGTAGGTAGGTGCTTTTTCTTACTTGCTGAACAGTTACATAAATTGGGAAAATGGGAATATTATTTTAAGATTATAGAACGATTGCTATATCATCTGATCATTAGATTTTTACTAGAGAATGGTTCTTTATTGCAGCATGATAATCGCTTTTTTACACTCCCAAAACAGGAAATAGAGGAGAGAGCGCGCAGAGAGGAAGAGGAGTTTCATGATGAAGATCGCTGTGCTGGGAGCCACGGGGCAGACGGGACAATACTTGGTCCAACAGGCTCTGGAACAGGGCCATTGTGTCACTGCTGTGGTCAGGAATCCGGCTAAACTCACTGTGCAACATGAAAATCTCAAGGTAAAATTTACCAATTTATATTGACCTACTCTTGTTCCTGTGAGCAGAGTTCAAAGTTCATTATTGTTGTTATAACAATATGATACTGCATAATCTACCTGGTGGAGGAGGGAAGAGTAGGCCAAAATTGAACAAAAAGTAATAATATTCAAGGAGACGTAAAGAAGTAAGGAAGAAATCTAAGAGCTCACAAGTGGAGTAATTGTGAGGGTAACTGTAATTGTGATTTATTTGTATTCTGGGTGTAGACTAACATGAAGTAAATAGAAGGACAAAAGACACAACATTTTTGTAGAAACAGACAGACCTAAAAAAATAAAACTAAATCATATCTGAAGGAAGGGAGTAAGAAACACAAATTGCCAATTTATTTAGTATTTTCAACATGCGCTTTTGTCACTTGTAGATTAACTCGCACTGGAAAGATTAACCCAAACTACAAATACTACAAATAAAATTATTTTGAGAAGTTTGTTAAACTTTTATTAAAAACCAACAACCAACCAGTTTAGTCATAGGTGAAACTTGGATCCAAAACTTACTGTACTACCATAATATAACAATGGCTGTTTCTGCTTTTCTCTTTAAGGTCGTGGAGGCAAATATTTTCTCCGCGGACAGTTTGAAGAATCATTTTGAAGGGCAGGATGCGGTCATGTCTTGCCTCGGCTTCCCCACTTCATTTTTCTCTGCAGTGACGGGCTACACCAGCTCCATGCACGCTACGGTCAAAGCCATGAGAGAGGCCAAGGTCAACAGACTCATCACCATGTCGTCCTGGTACACTGAGCGTAAGCCTCACACAGATATCGAAGGAAATGCTGAAATCTAAAAACTCACTAATCCTATGCATCCCTATATCTTTTGAACAGCCAACTCAGGGTCTCAGTCGCCATATTTTATCCGATTCCTGTTACTGCCGATGATCCGGGGCATCCTCACCAACATGTTCCAGATGGAGCAATTTCTGCAAAAGACCAATGACATTGACTGGACTGTGGTGCGTCCACCCGGGCTGAGAAACCAGTCTGCTTCAGGTGAGTGACTGAGGTGAGACTAGGGCACTGGGCGATATGGGAAAAAGGGTATTGTGATTTTTTTCCCTCATACTGAACAATCACAATTTTTTATTTATTTGATTTTTATTATTAAAAACAAACAAATGGCTTTTAATCTTAATTTGATTATCATAAACAAGGCAGATTTATACAGTGCTATTTAACACAAAACATTGCAATATATTCCATGAAAGTCTGCTCCAGTTTACTTTTACAGACAGAGTATTGACTGACCTCTCCATTAAAAACTGAATCACTGCTGATGATCACATGCCACAGGCGACATTTTGTCATAGACTAAGCTATTCAACCCTTTAATTTACCATTTCCAAACTGATTAGGCCACATTTCTGTTCAAATAGAGACTTTGTTTTGGTTATTGTGATGCTTCTGTCTGTGTCCTCAGCTCTGGATTTCCTGACACATGAGGGGTACTTTGTCCCCAGCAGCAGCGGGGTCCCGGTGTCCAGCGCAGTGGCCCGAGGAGATGTGGCTCGCTTTATGCTCTCACAGCTCAACAGCAACGCCTGGATCAAGAAGGGAGTGGCCATCACCACCAGCTAAGAGCCAGCCAGTCCGAATCACAGACATATATGCACTAATTTACATTTTTGGATCATATTTACATTTGTTTTGAAAGATCAGAAAAAATGTGGCTTTATCTCCTTTCAAGGGAAATGATATGAAGAACTAAAGTGTAATATTTTGCCATTTTTTATTGCTAAAATATGTACTGAATGTTATGTCTGCAAATGTCATGTTTTTATTTTGAGTTTTCGTCACTTCTAACGTTGCCTTCTAATAACTGCTTTTGCCTTAAAATAGTTTTTTTTTTTTTTGTTTTTTTTTTGTTTGTTTTTTTTACAGTTGTATTACTTCAATTTAGCCACATGGGTGCGCTATCGTTCTACTCTGACCACACTGTATTTGACTTAACAAAATTATGAACATGATTATGACTTTGGCTATATAAATGTCACAGCAGAATTTCTAAAATAAAAAAAAAACACGTTTCTGTTGTCTGTTTTATGTCTTCAATATTAAATAAAAACAGTTACATTCTGTTTTGGAGAAACTCAGAGCAGTTTCTGAACCATAATTGTACCTCAACTTGAGTAAAGTTACTCTTCCCACTTTCATTGACGAAAGCTTTATGTTGAAAATATTAACTTATAGGAATATTTGCGTCTCTGGAACTATACCCTTTTTATTATTGTGTGGTCTTTAAGTTTTGCCTTATTTTTTGCCAGATAAATCTACAATAATTTTCATTAACTGGTTCTTCCAATGGATCACGCCGTATTTGATTAGTACTTGAGTAATTCTTCAGGTCACTGCTTTTAACAAAAGGTTTAAAGTAATGATTAAATAACTGATTAAATGATTGATTGATTGACTGATTGACAAAAGCCCTGTTAGTCACTCGAGCCTGACGTGTTTCCCAAACGTCGCCATCCACATGTCATGGCTTCAGGGGACAACGAAAGTAAAAAAGGAAGTGTAGACTAACCTGTAAAGTGAGTGACAACATGAACTAAATACCTGTCCTTTATTCAACCCAACACACAAAAGACATGCGTTACTATTGTCTCTCTGTTGATTCTCTGTTTTTGTTTGTTCAAGAAATTTGATACTTTCTTCTCATGTTGTTCAATAAATGGTGCAGCCTGTACAATGAAATTCTCCAGTTCAGATTAGGTGAGATTATGCACTGGGATCTTTGGCAGGGGAACAATTATAAAGGAGGGTGCAACTAAATATATGTTTTAGGTAAATTTAAATAAGTACATTGTTTCTCTACCTTTGCTCATGAGTTTCTGATACTCGCGTCAACGGGTCAAGAGATAAAATCAGATGCCACATCAAACGTATAGATGGAATGTCTTTGCAGCATGATCTGAAACCTGTTGACCAAGACAGTAACATTATCTGCGTGTGATTGCCTTTCTTAAAACAATGTGACTTTTCCACATATTTTCAGAAAAAAAGATGATTTTTCTCTAATTGATCAGGTAGAAAGTGAATATGTCATGTTCATGTAGCCTGAGGCGGAGCCGGTTCTGTTTCGTGCCATGACACAGAGTCTCTGTCATTTTCCAAATTGACCTTCAGCTAATTGCTTATGTTTGGTAATGAGGTTATTAATAATTCAAAAGTAAAACAGTAGCTTTTCCGTAACATTATTGGACATGCACTTTGCTGTCTAGGTGAAATGTTGCAAACTGTATTCAGTATTTAAAGAACGACACAGTTTTCAAGAACCTGACTAAATAATACATGTCAGTACAAGATTCAAATCTGGAAATTTTATTGACAATTTTGATAAAACAATCATAATAATATATACATTTGTTGAACTGTACAAGGAGAGCACATATTAGTGGAGCTTTCATGTGCACAAGAGCAATTTAAATATAGCTAATAAATACAAACGGCCTATGAGGCATTCTTTAATATCTGAAAATTGTCAGATTTATGAGTTGTATAATTCAAAACACATCATCATAAAATCACTGTTTGTAAAAAGCTAAAATTACCAAAAAAAATACTACCAAGGGCAGAGCAGTTGGCTTTACTTTGATATTATCGGTTATGGAAGAATATTGATCTGCACTAACATAACAATTTCATGCTCTAAAAAGCATTTGGCTTTGTTTAGGTGTTTATTTACAAAAAAGTACACTGCCATTAAACGGTGCGCGCGTCAAGTTGAAAACACAACTTTTACAAGAATTACATAGCAGCACAAACTCACAGCTTGTCGTGCTCAGAACACATTTCCATTGAGAAGCAGTTTCACCTGTAAATGTATAGCGATTGTTCGGGTTTGGGCACAAGGAAACGTCTCCTTAAATACCTCCTCTCGTGGGAGTTGGGTTATGGTTTGTCTCCCGCTGCGTACATTTCATTTATCTTTTCCTGGTACATCTTGACGACAATAGGCCTTCGGAGTTTCATAGTGGGACCTGTGCAGACAAAACAAAGCCCCGCGTCATTCATAATGTAGACGCACGCGAGGGTTCGTCTTGGTTCAGATCTTTAAATAACGCGGTTTTGAACACTCTGCTTTCACCTTTACATTGACATTCCAGCGTGGTAAAACAAACAGTTAGTGGAGTAACCTTCTGAGTAAACTGTAATTTTAGTTTTATCACACATACTTTAAAGGTGAACTATGAACTTTTCAGGTAGTGTGTTTTCGCAGCCTGCTTGTCTCTATGGAGATGTTACTGCTTTGACTGTTATGTTCCACAGTATGGCATTAAATGCACCTATACACATGGAGATGAGCAGGTGACGCCACCAGAACAAGTCACAGGTCAGATCTGTGGAGAGGTGACTCCGCTCGCAGCTAGAATGCATGTTTTTCAAGGTATTCTGAGCAATAAAACACCAGTAATTAAGCAAATACTAGACAGATAGTTTAATGTCATACTGTGGAACATTCAAAACATACCCATGGAGAAAAGCAGGTGGTGAGTTCAGACTTGCACACACACCACATCAATACTGGGACCAAACCTGAAACTGGACAAGACCAGGACTAAACTAGGACTAGAACGGGACCAAACCAAGTCTACAGTAGGACTTGGCACAAACTGGGCTCAAACCAGGACATGGGTGAAGGAAACCTTAGGCAATTACAAGCAACTTTATGTACTTTGAATTTTATCACACCATATTTTAAGCTTACTCAATAGTTTTTTCAGGTAAACGTATGTGACTCGCCCTTTCTGGCCAATATGTAACTTTTCTGGTGGAAAGCCAGTTAAAGTTACAGGCCAAATCTGTGGTGAGGCAGTCAGTGGTTTATCAATGTATTATTTTTGTATTGAAACATCATAATTGAATAAATGCAAGAGAAATAAGTTTAATGGGATAATGTGAGACATTTCAGCCAAAGCAATAACATCTTCATAGAGACTTAAAGACGTATCAACAAAAAGTTTCAAAAACCATTATCTAGGCTGGGTTTTGAGTTGAACATATTTGTGGTTAAGACATATTTTTCTGATGAGACAGTGGGATAATTTTAAGGTCTATTAAACTTTGGTTACACATTAACAGAAAAAACACTCCCTTCATTCTTGTGTGTTAAACTTACCCAACTCTCCCCCAGAGATGGAGAAGTCTCGCTCTAGAATGACCCACTTTTGTACATTCTGGGCTCTGGATGTCGCTTTGGCGTTGACGCGCTCAACACCTTCTTGGATGGCCTGGTAGATCGCTGGCTCCTTATTGGCTATAATCTCGGACACCTTTGTCGCCGTGACGTTATTTCGCCTGCAGAAGTCCAAAGCCTCTGGACTCAGGTCGTCAGTGGGCTCACCGTTATCGTCAACAACACACTAAAAGAAAATACTGGTTAGCGGCTTCTGTGCATTGGTATATGTGGTTCTACAGTCGAAGGAAGAGCTGGTTACTTTGAGCGTGAGAAGCATGGACAAGAATTTCAGCTTGTCTCCGATTAGCATGGCGTTGCTGATGATGGGGACTTCGGACTTGAGTGCGTCCTCAATGGGCACAGGAGGGATGTTCTCTCCGCCTGCAGTTATGATCAGCTCTGTAACATAAATAAATAAAATAACGCTTTAATTACACACAGAAGATGAGCGCTTCAAAATGTTCAAAGTGGATACAGATGCTTTTTCAGAGATCAGGGCAATAAACTTGGATAATAGTGACAAAGTAATAGCAAAGTACTATTTACAAGGTACATTTTCTGGTGGAGGGTCTGCCACCCGCTTGTCTCAGTGGAGAAGTTAATTCTTTGTCTGGAACATTCCACAGTTTGACAATAAAATTACAATGCGACAAGGTCAAGTTATAGCTCTGAAGAGGTGACCCTGCGCAAAGAATGCATGTTTTTAGGGCATCTTTTGCAAAAACAACATCTGTGATTGCGATTGCAATATAGATAAGTTTAATGCCATACTGTGGAACTTTCCAGGCAAAGTAATAACATCTCTTACAACGCAACAAGGCCAATTTATAGCTCTGAAGAGGTAACCCCGCTCAAAGAATGCATGTTTTTCAGGGCATCTTTTGCAAAAATAACCCAACAACTTTTCTGTGATTGCGACACAGATAAGTTTAATGCCATACTGTGGAACTTTCCAGACAAGGTAATAACATCTCCCTGAAAACAAGCAGTGGGCTGATTATCATTCAGAAAAAGTACATAGCACAGAAACAGTGAAGAAAAGAATCTGAAGCGGTATTTTACAGTGCTTTGAATGTCTTCGTCACTGATGTTTACTCAAGTCATTTGTCTCTGTTCTCCAACAATAATGCATAGGATTTGTGTTTTTGCAGTACTCAAATACACTGCATTATTCATTCATTCATCACACTGGTGGTCGTAAGGCACTCCACATAGCTGCCCTGGGGCTGACTGACAGATGCGGCTACAAATCTGCACCAAACAGTCTCTCTGACACCACCAATCACTCAGTTACCCACCACATTCAATCTAAGGCAAAATGGGTCAAGTGTCTTGCCCAAGGGAATCAACAGTACGGTCGGCTGTTACTGTGGCTATGAGTTACATTTTCTCTGCTAGACAAAACCGTGTTTAGCTATGTTTTTGTGTATGTTTTTATCAGCTACAAAGTCACAAACATGTCAACATACACATAAACATCATAAAAGTCTGACTGCACCTTACCCTTTATCCTCCCTGTGATGTAGAGAAACTCGTGCTGGTCGTGCCGCCCCAGGTCTCCTGAGTGCAGCCAGCCTTCCTCATCCAGAGCCTCTGCGGTTTTATCAGGCATATTCAGGTATCCCATGAACACGTGACGGCCCCAGAAACAAATCTCTCCGTTCCCATCTTGGTCCGGATTTTCCAGTTTTGTCTTGCAGCCTGGCATCACCTTTCCGCAACTAACACAAAAACACATGTCAAAACACACTTTGAAGAATGGGTCGCCTAAATAAATACCCATATAGATTAGCTTCACAATGTTCACAATGTTCACAATGTTCTAGGGGCCTGTATAAAGATTATCTGTTGGTAATTCATTTATGAAAGAAATCTCCAAACAGAAATGTTGAACCTTATCATTCTGAAGGACAGGATCAGCAGCTTTGAACATTTGTGTTTCATGAACAGCTTTCTTGTTTTTTTGTGTTCGATCCTAGACATAAAACACCAGATTTTTGACATTATTTTATGTTTTGCCCTACCTATTATTAATCTGAAATTATGACTCAGATGTTTCGTCCAGACAGATAACCTTACAATTACTCCTACTTGAGTATTTTGCCCAAATACTTTTTACTTTTACTTGAGTAATTTCTTGCTCTACTACTTTGTACTTCTGCTTAATTAATATTATTCTGAAGGTAAGAGTACTCTTTTTTTGAGTACAATTTTTGACTACTCTACCCATCTTTGTTTTCACATGAACACAACCCACTGATTAGCATATCACGATGTCTAAAGTAAATAAACACTGAAAAGAGGAGGCACTGACCCTGTGAGCCTGAACGCATTGGGCACAGAGACGGTGTGAGGTCCGGAGCTCTCACTCATGCCGTATAACTCCATCAGAGGCAGGTTCAGGCTCATGAAGTACTCCAGGGTTTCCTTGGTGATGGGCGCGGCTCCTGTCAGACACAGTTTGCAGCGGTCGAGACCCAGAGCGGCGCGCACCTTTTTGAAAACCAGACTGTTGGCCAATGTGAAGCCCCACGGCACTGCATTCTCCCTGTGAAACACAAGTAAAGCAACATTCTGGGAAACGTTCTTCTAGAAGAGCAAGAAAAAGCAATTACTTAATTTTATTACCATTATAACTCATATTTTAGCACTGCTCTGCATTAACCAGTGTTTAAGATGTGATTTACTGTATGTTAAGCTACTGTGTTCAATGCATTTCCCCTGTGGATAATTAAAGTTGGTCTAAGTTGATCTGAAGCTGGACTAAACCAAACCAGGTCTGCAACAGGACTAAACTGTGCTTAAACCAAACCAGAAATGTAAACACATCTTAAGTCTAAATATTTAAGTTATAATAAATAGTAATATTTTACCACATACTAACACACTGTAAACACTGTATTGATCTTGTAAACATATTCACTATTCTCTCCTCTCACCCATTCATGGCACTGTAGTTGTACTGCAGCCCTATGGACTTGGCCCAGTCGGCGACTCGTCTCCTCATGGGCGAAGCCTTGACCGCAGCAGCTTTCATCTTTTCCTGCATCTTCTCCCAAACTCGAGGAACCCCCAGAAAGGACGTGGGTCGCACCTCTTTCAGGGTTGTGCCTAGAGATCCCTTGAATAAGTAGAAAACAGAAATATGATGTATGTTGGTGCTCATATAGAGCTCAGGACATCAAAAAACAACCTTCGCATGGAAATCAGCCAAGTTTGAAGCAGAAATGTCCATAGAGATGCAAACAAAAGAGCTACTAGATATGCTGCTGGGTCAGTACTGTTGAATACGTCTATCACAGTGTAACTTTAACAGACGCTAAGTGGGTATTTAGCGTCTTAAAATCTCCGCTGATTTAACATTAGCCTAAAATGAAAATTCTAGGATGTGTGACGACATGATCCCTCTAAGCTCTAATGACAATGTGTTTTATAACCGATTAAACTTTACCTTGAGGGCGTCTGGTTGTGCGAAGTAGGTGGTCCCTGCGTATCTCATACAAAGCCACATGTCGTTGACTTGTGCTGCAGCGTGGCTCAGCGGCAGGTAACTGATTATAACCTCCTCCGCGTAGTTGAGTGCGGCCATTTTACCTGCTGCCAGTGTCGTCCATGTGATCTAAGAGAATAAGTAAATGTAGAATAAACATGTTCATAAATAAAACTAACAAAAAACACCACACTGAAAACCATTCATTCTCAGTCAGCGGGCTCGCCCCTCCAGAGATCTGACCAGTAACCTGTCCTGGCGGCGTCACATGCAGAACGTCACCAGAACGATTGCACTTTAAATAAATGTATTATGTCATTGTATTATGTAAAAGTAACTGAATGTAAACATGTTGAATAGATTTACTTTGACTTTTTTTAAGTCTTTGTTTCGGATCGTCATAAAGTAATTAATTAGAAAAAGTTGGCATAATTTAATCTTTTTTAAATGCAGAGTCATTTCTGTTGAATTGTAAATGAAAATGATAATACTGAAGTAATCAAACCATTTTTTTTCACTCCAGACTCACATTGTCATGGCTCAACATGACGCCTTTGGGGTTCCCAGTGGTCCCTGACGTGTAGATGAGTGTGCAGCACTCGTTTGCCCGAAGGCTGTTGATTACGGCATTGAGCTGCTCGTTGGGCACATCCTCTCCAAGCTTCATGAACTCGTTCCACTAGAAAGAAATACGTCAATACAATTTACGGAAACTTGTAATCGTTACTTGTTTGGAGTAAAATGCAATGAGAACAAGACATTTGACAAAGGCCAAATGAATCATTCGAGTAAGAATGAACCCAAACATTAGGTGTAATTATCCCCATTCACTCATGGTTAACAATGGGGAAAACTATATGTCAGTATGGGACAGAAATAAATTATATAAATCACAATATTTATACAGATTTTTTTCTCATTAAAAACAAAAGAAATATGGCTTTTATTTAACATTTCTTCAACATAAACGAAACAAGCTTTCATATAAATTAGTCCAGTTTATTTCTATTTTCTATTTTATCATTTGAACTCCGCTCTAAACAACTTTCTTTTACGGACGTTTGCGCTCGATTCAAAACAAACCGAGCTGCTCGTTGCCATTTTAAACAATTAGGTCTCAAGTTGATGTGTTTGATTAACTGCATAGCCTTATATAAACGTTAAGTCTATAGATGTGAGAAGGAAAAGCACTCACTCAGAAAACGAATTCACACGCAAACCCGCTCTGTGTGTTGATCTCCCGGGAAGAGAAAGACGATTTTAAATTCTTCCCTTAAAACTATTTCTAGCACCTGCCTGATTTTTGTCGTTTTTATTTAAAATTAAAATTAAAATTACTATTATCATTATTTAACATGACTTACTCAGGTAGGTGAGTAAGAACATGATGAAGGGTGATACAAGAACATAACAGACATTTTTGGTTGGAGGAGGTAATTTGGTGGTAATGTCCTCAGTGTGTGGGCGCTCACAAACTTAATTTAGAGCCTTTTAACAATGGAGCGCACCCCCCACCCTCCTCCCATGTTTGCTTTGCTGTTTTGAACAAATTTAAATGCAGATACCCCCGGAGTGATTTATAAACCCTTATATGGATTTTTTTTAAATTATAGTCTCACTTTGAACACTCTTTTGTTGCCATTTGAACATTTTTAGTCGAAATTAGGGGGGCAAATGGGGCAAAAATCTTTGAGGGAGCTATGGGGCTGCATTGGCCGTTCTAGGGAAGACTAGTGCCCCCTCAAGCCCCTCGCAAGAACATACAAAGTAGCGACATTTACCCAAGCTTGGGATAAACAAGAAGCCTGTAATAAACTCAAAATCAAAAAAAATAAATAAAAAAATGTGTGTGGTCGAACAAAAGTAGTACAGGTTTTTATTCTACAGTCTCCTCTTTTAATGTTAATTTTATGATGATTATTTATGATTATTTGGTTTCATTTGTTTGTATTGTGATTTTAATGTCTTTCTTATTCTGTAAAACACTTTGAATTACTTTGTGTACGAATTGTGCCGTACAAATAAACTTGCCTTGCCTTTGATCATTTCCAGACAAGTTTGAGTACAGCGTATCTTCTCTGGTTTTATTTTTTACCGCATGCACTTACCGTGTAGAGGAACGGTGCTTTCTGGTGCAGCTCACCCTTGTATTGAACGATGGCTTTCAGGTGAGGCAGCTGATCTTTAACCTGAAGGAACAGATCGTTATGTCGATTTGCAGCGCGGCGCGATAACACAGACAGACTGACAGACGGTGAACTTGATTAAACCCTTACCTGGAGAATCTTGTCTAGTTGCTTCTTGTCCTCCACGACCAGGACGTTGGCCTCGCAGTTCGCGGCCACATACTGACACGCTTCGGGAGAGTTGGTGGTGTAGATGCCAGCCGCCAGACCGCTGCAGCAAACGACAAAAACTACTTAATCCACATGTTTTAAGCTGATTGTGTTGCGTTCTTTCTTTCTTCCTTTATCTTTATTTATACAGAGCAGCCCGGTGAGAGCACTTAGAGTCTCTTTTTCGTGGGCGCCCTGTTTAAAATACAACACAAGCAGAAAAACAAACAAAACAAACAAGTACACGAGTCCATATAAAACATTAAAAACAGCTGGAGGTGTGTGGATCCTCCTTGTACAGCAGTAATTCCTGCCAGTGCCTCTGGGCTAAGTCGTGTTTGTAAATGAGGATTAGCTGTCAAACTTTTACCTATTAAAATAAAATGAAAATGTGTGATAGTAGCATATAACTGGATTTCTCCTAATTGTGATGAGTGTGTTTATTCATAGAGTCTTAGACAGCTGCAACAAAATGTCCTGTCCTCCTACGGAATGTCAGGAATTTTATCCGTGCAATTTACATACGAATAAATCTATTTCTTACCCGGCAAAAATGCAGCCAATATCGGCAATAAACCACTCTGGAGCGTTGAATCCTAGAATTCCCACACCATGGAAGCGCTCAAGTCCCAGCTAAAACCAAAAATTATAAATAAGCACAAGTTATTTCAGTGTTATTTTAATGTTACTGTAGCCGAGTGCCTGCGTTACTTTTGACCTACATCACATTTCAAAAGCTTTGCTCCGTACAGGCTGCAGACTTGGCTGTGAAACTGGAGATGTAACACAAGATGTATTTTTCACACACCCAAGTGTTAGTTTTCAGCTGCAGCAGTGAGCTTAGAAATAGGTAATAAACTTGGCAGGAGTGTTCACAAAGGAGACGCCGGATGCTATGAATTTCTGTGAACCGTCTTTGATCAGTGCAATGTAAATAAAACAAAAGGACAAAAATGAATTTCTCAGTATTTTCTTTTTGGATAATCTCTAAAATAATCCTATATTATATTTAAATCAGAAATGTGCTAAAAAAAGTGACTGTAAATGTCTTTGTTTCTTGATATCACATAAACATCAATGGGCTGCATTTTTCTAATTATTATAGTTATTTATCTTGATTCCTGAGCGCATGTTTCTTTTCTCTTCTCTACTCTTGAACTGTGCATTACAACACTGGAATTTCTCCTTTCTGGGTCAAATAAAGGTTCCCTTATTCCCTTACGTTATCTTATTATGTTATTTTGTTTTCTGATACTTAAATGTGCACTATGTAACTTTTCTGGTGGTGGCGGTGGTGCTATGGCATTAAATTATCTTATCTTATCTATCTCGGATTTATTTAATTACAGGCGTTTTTATTGCTCAAAAAAAACTTTAAAAAATCATTGGAGCTCTATGGAGACAAGTTAATGTTCTAATTTTGCGTTCCTTCAAAACCACAATTTTTCTATTATCCTGTAGAAGACATATAACTCACTTGTGCTTTACATTGACTTTCTGACTGAGTGGATGCTGCTACTGTCTAGAAAAACACTCCCCACAAACCGGAGCTCAGACTACGAGCAGTGTAAACACTTGTCAAGCGTAAACGTACCTTGAGGAAACTCTTAGCGGCCGCGCGGCACTGCTCGTAGTACTGCCTGTAGGTCATCGTCACCCACTGCCCGTCCTTCTTGTACGCCAGCGCCGCGTGGTCCCCGTTGTTTTCCACTGTCTCCAAGAACATCTGATGAGCGGTGATGGGGGTCTCCGCCGCCGGCCCGGAGCCCTCCATCCTCAGCCTCACCGCCTTGTCTCTGCCGGTAGTCCACAGGTGCTCGGCGGGCGCCAAAGTCGTAGCCAAAGTTGTTGAGGACAATGGAACTGCCTTGGGTTCCTCTGCGTTAGGACAACAAGGACATCCCCGTTTAGCGGCCATGGAGGACAGCTCGGAGGTAAGAAGGCTGTTGTAAAGAGACAAACGCCGCTCCCCTGTGGCTTTTAATGAGCTGCGGAGCTATAGACTGTAGCTATAGACCTGAGGGGCGTGTGACCGTAGCGACGCAAAATGCAAGTTTACGAGAGAACGGGGAAGAGACACCTGAGACTAATGAGGAAGCCGTGGAATGTAAATCCAACCTCAAAACAGGTTTGTTCACAAGCGGCGCTTCATAAAATACTTGATGAGGTTTAATCATTGGTTATGGTTATAAATACAGCGTGTGTGAGCTTAATGGGGTTAAACTAGGGCAAAGGGATGAGACAGAGGTAAAATATGCAACTTTCATGGTTTAATCTGAGAACTGGGGCCAGTTTGAACCACTAAAATGAACCAATACATAAATGTAACATTCTTAACTTGCACTGATCTCCAATTTGTCCAGTTGTCTGCTTAGTTATTCAAATGCTGCTCTTTTTGCACTTTACTGATGGGATAGTGTGATTAAGGTTTTCTTATCTGATTTTATGAAACACCCACTTAAATAGGGTGCAATAAATACATACAAATAGGTTGTTTTAACTAATATTCTTCATACATTTTATTTTTTGACATTTTACTCATTTGCTGATGTGTTGAATGCAATAATTCATATTTGTGCATGTGCTTAGGTTTTAGAAGTTTTAAAATCTCAACTGCATCTCATTCATCCAAGTTAATCCCTACTTGTCTTCCAAACAACGTGGAAAAAAAAAACAAAAAACTGGAACTAACTGGGACTAAACCCTGGACTAAACCTGGACTAGACCAGAACTAAACCAGGACCAAGCCAAGTCTACATCAGGACCAAAATGGGCTCAAACCAGGACCCACTCAGGACTAGTGTGAACGCACCCCAGTGCCCGCTGACATGTTTACCTGTTGGGCTCTTCTGATTGGCTTCCTCTTCAGGCGCAGATGTTCTGGGAGGTTTGGCCGGAGCTGCGATGTTGCTACCTGGATGTGTCTCCCGTTCGCCTGGAGACGACGTAGGACAGCCCCCATTTTCCACTACGGAGCCGTTCCCAGCGGGTTTGTCGACCGACGAATCAGACGTGATTTTGGGCTCTTCCTCCAAGATTGCGGAGTGAAGGAGAGAAGTGCTGAGAACATAGTCAAAGGCCGTTTTACGCTGATGGTCTTTCTTTAAATGCGTTTGTCATATAAACTGTTCCTGTTCCTACCTGGCAATACAAATATTCGGGACCACGACATTGCTTCTTTCTAAGTCGGTGCTCATCCTTCGTTAACTAGAAAAGAAAAAAAGCTGAAGTCAAAATAGATCCCTTACACCTGAATTTCATAATCTGGCATATTTGCTTTTCGTTACAACAGATCAAAATGAGGAAACATTAAAGTTGTGCCAAAGAATATTGAGAAATCATATGCAGTCTTCAGTCTGCTTCCTTTGACCTAATACCTTTGACCTAAATCACCAAAAGAAATGTCAGCAATACCAATTGTGTCAACATTAAACAAAGTGCCAAGAGTGATAACATAGTATCAAGTAGTAAAACGGTGCCATCTAGTGTCAAACACACCAAAGAGGAAATTCTGCACATCAAAATGTTCTATACTGTGAAGAGTAAATGGTATTTATAATGTTGTTTGAGATATTGGGAAGATTGATTATGTAATTTCACAACAGATAACACTTTCAAAGTTAGTATCATACAAGATTAAGATCTGTCTATCCAGCACTGGCCTGACCTTTTAAGATAACGTTAGGCGAGATTCCTTTAGCACAAAGTTCAAATCACTTACAAAACTATTAAAGAAATTAACTAATCTAGGAGCATTGTGATAAACTGGCAACAAAACAGTAACAGTACATTACCAGAATCAATATCCAATGACGAAATTCAAATTTAAGAAAAAAATATACAATGAAAAAGTAAAAAACTGATCTCCACGTGCCGACAAGCTCGTCTTACTTCTCCTTACAGAGGTGGGCAGTTCAAAGAATGAGTAGGTTTTCAGTTGACTCAACAATAAACAGCAAAATGTCCACACATAAAACAGTAGGTTGTGTCTTTAAGTCATGTGTTAGTTGCCATAACTGCCCCCAGGCTACCGCTGCCAAAGGCACCCACTGTGCGAGAATAAAGTCACACTCACACTCTAAATTACCCGATCCAATCTATTCATTTCATCCTGCAATTTAAGAGTAAATATAAAGACTCCCTTGCAACTGTAACGTGGAAAACCCAACAGAGGATTCAGTGTGACCATGGCAACACAACTCAGCTGATCGACCGACACGCCGCAGCGACAGTGCCATAGTCAGCGCTTAATAAATGTTTTTAAAAAATCTATTCAAAAAGGTAAAAACTGCGATTGACAAAGCTGATCCGAACGTGTCGTGCAGCTGTCGTTTATCTCATAACTACAGAACAACTTGCGTAAATAAAAGTCCAAACATTATGAGACTTTCTGCGCCGACCACGACCAGTAGATTCATTACGTCGACGTATATGCCCGACCAGGACGTCAGCTGGACAAAAATCTGGAAGCTGATGTTCGATCCGGCTCATTTTTCAGTATCTGTGCCGATATCCGCTGCCAGTATCAGATCAGTGCATCCCTGATTTTGGAGATATGAAAGTACAAAAGCTCGTTCCTAAGCATTAAAAAAAACATATTTACAAAGGCTTTAAGAGGGACTTGTGAAAAAAAAGAACTGAAATTTCCAGTGTAAGGCAACATTTCTGCACTTTTGTGGTACATTTGAGAGATGTTTGGTGAGATGCTTGAACCTAAGTTATAATATTTACAGGTTTTTCCACATTTTTGATGACTTGTTTTAAAATCGTCTGAATATTATCATCAGGTTAATTAAAAAAAAAAAAAAAGCAAAATTGTCCAATAACTGCATGTAACACAAATACATCTTTTTTTTTTTTTTTTTTTTTTTTTTTTTTTTTTTTTTTTTTTTTTTTTTTTTTTTTTTTTTTTTTTTTTTTTTTTTTTTTTTTTTTTTTTTTTTTTTTTTTTTTTTTTTTTTTTTTTTTTTTTTTTAATCTATGAGGGAAATTACTGCGGAAAAATACAAACTAATACAAAATATTCTTCAAAACAAACAGTAAATAACATAATAAAAGTCAGAATAGCAGATGCGTGTAATAAATACGCATCAAGTTTATGTCGTAGAAATCATAAAAACACTTTGAATGAATGAAATCTTACCTTCAGTTAACTCGGTGTAGTAACATCAACTGAGCCTCGGGGGGGGAGAAGAACGGACCTTGATCAAAGCAGGTAGTCGACTCTGGAAATGAATCACCCATCGGACAGTTGTGTGAAAGCTTTGTATGTGTCCCGCTCACTCTCTTACGCAACGATCCAGACACCTGCGGACGGGGCAGAGGGCGCTGTGACCGGGTCCGAACTACACCGGGGGTTAGTCTGCTCCGAGGTGGAGAGGATCTGAAAGTCACACACACACACACACAAGCAGAACAAAGCGTAAATACCGTTATGGACAAAGATAATGGCAGGAAGTAATCACATAGGTTAAGGTTGACGTTTGCAACTGTTGCCCCAGATTGACTTGACTGAAAGTTATTATCAGCTCGGCATGATGAGGCCTGTCAGTGAAATGATAAAAAAAAAAACTATTAACGACAATATATGGACTTTGGAACATAAAAATATATTGTCTGTTGCACCGTCAGATAACAAAGGTTGAGTTCACAAAACAACACAACTAACTGACTAAAAGCAGCAATAAAAACCATAGTCTTCGTTGTTTTTCTTTCAGCGCCTGTCACAGTAAAACCGGTTGGATGTTGATTTGGCAGATTTTATTTTACACCAGATGCCCTTCCTGCCAAAACCACGTTACAGTAACAGGAGGGTTCAGTAAAGGGTGAAGTGGGACCACAAGTAGGACTCAAGACGAGACTTGAACCAGTCTCGCCTCCACGGCAATGATAAACAACATATGTGCAAAGAAAAAAAAAAATCTACTTATATTTTAAGATAATAACAATTGAATAAACCATCATATAGCACAGGTAAACAAGTATAATAACAGTGTTTCAATTGAGCATGAGAGCATATAAATTAAAGGGGCACTAGATGCTGTTACTTTGTCTGGAAGGTTCCACAGTACAGCATTAAAGAACGACGCTAAATTGACTCTTGTGAGCTTTTTACCATGTTAGAACGTTGTTACCTCCTCAAAAACATACCCGGTTGTGTTTCGTTTCATTCGCACGTGTTTGAGTAACTCTTTATTATTAGTCTGTCTACATCTTCAAAGTTCAAAATGCTCTGTTCCACCTCGTGATGTCGTGTGGTGGTAGTTTTAAGGTTAGCAGAGCTACTTGTACCTTTTGTTTAGTGAGGACTGGGCTGAAATAATCCAAATGATTCTAGCGAAGGTGTGCGGAGTTTAAAAACACAGTGGAGCACTTCCTGTATTACCACGTGACATCACAAGGTAGAACTGAGTGTTTTTAGTTTTGAGACAAGAACTCAGCCTAAATACGCAGGGTTAAACATGTGTGAATGAAACAAAACACAACCCTGGATATGTTTTTGGTGAGAAAACAACATTATAACATAGATCAGAAAATAGCGTAATATGGGCACTTTAAACATATTGATCTAGCGTTTCATTATGTCCCTGATTATGTTTTTATTGCTCAGACATGTCTTGAAAACCACCCCTTTTTACAGTGGTCATCTCTTCACAGATCTGACCTGTAACTTGGCAAAGCAGTAACATCTCCAAGGGAACAAGCAGGTGGTGTCAAAAAAGTCACGCAGTCCACCTTTAATGCTTCTACAGTATATTACAAATTGCGTTAATCTTAGCGAGTCCTTTTCTAAACCTTTCCAGTGTTATTTATTATATTTTACAAAGGCCTGTGCTCCACATCAGTGATTTCCTTTGGCTGATGTCGCAGACTCTGCTGAGGTTAAGGTGGTGCAGTGTTTTTTCAGTAAATATAGAGCAAAGTTCATCACTCTTCTCCAATGACACACAGTAAACTCACTGCCAGGCGCTGAGGTTGAACTATCATACCACCAGTCACACCACATCTGCCCCTGGCCCGGATCACCCCACACCCCTCCCACGGTCACCCGGCCTCTGGAGGCCTGTCCCCAGTGTCCATAAAATGCTCTCAGTTACTTCTATTACGTGAATATATTTGCACATTTGATCTACTTTCAGACAGATGCCAAACGCAGAGCAGTCCATCATCTCAAAATGTTACTGCAGTGTAAAAGTTTGTACAGTTCATTGTTTTTTTCTGTTTAGACTTAAAAGTGCAGTATGTAACTTTGTGGAAGTGGCGCGTCATCTGCACGATTCCATGGAAACACAAAGTTTAACATACTCCGGAACATTCTCCGTGGATGTAGACATGTTTTATGCCATACTGTGGGAGATTGTAGTCAAAGGAATAACATTTCCATGGAAACAGGAAGGAAGGGTCCCTCCTCCAGGCCCGATAAGAGTCAGATTTGTGGAGATGCAAGCCCGCTCAGACTGAGGTGTTTTCAGTGTAATAAACACAACCAAATGAAAAACAACCAACCAAACAAAAAAACATGCATGCTTTTATTATAATTTTAGTCTATTATTTGGCTAAAAAGTTACATACTGTGGCTTTAACTACAGTGGGACAGAGATTAAGATACGCTTAAAAAGATTAAGCTATTTTAAAGTTTTGTAGAAATATTTGGTAAATTTAAGTAAAATTAAACATATCTATTGACTCTTGAATTTTAATATTTTATTAATAAAACAACATATCAGGCGTTAGAGACATTACGGCCATGTAGAAATGCGATACCCACCAGACAGAAAAAAGTATGTTTATGGCATTTGTTTTCTTTTAACATCTGATGATAATGTTATCCTGGCGGCCATTTCATCTGTCTTCCTCCCAAAACATGGATGTGAAGGTGGTAAACAGACTGGGCCCCATGTTTGCCATCGTTTATAACTGTGAATAAAATAATAAATAAAGTAACTGACCACAAAATGACCGCATTGATGTAGAAGTCGATAATGTGTTAACTCACCTAATCTGTATCCCTCCTGTAAACATTCTTTCTTCGCCACATTTTTGGCAATAACCAAAAGATGTCCCAGAAGCTAAGAACAAAATTAAAAGCTTGTAAACTGCTTTTGGAAATAGTTTTGAAAGTATTGTAGCCTATGCACTTTGAAATGTGTTTGTCTTTCTGGTTTTAACTATGATTGAGAGGTTTGTCCAAAATCACCAGCCCCCGGAAAGAAGGGTAAAGTTCACGACAACTTATGAAACTAAAGTGTCCGTTATGTGTTGAAATACTATGGCCAAAGGCTAGAACTACCATGAAGCCTATGTCTGAGTCCCAGACAGGTCATTACCTCAGTGTCATCGTCTTTAGCTTCACTTATCCTGGGAATGGGAACTCTGGGAATGACCAGGAAATGGACAGGGGCCTGAGGACTTATATCTCTGAAAGCCAAACACTGAAAACAATATTGCGTATCATTAATAACTTTGTAAGTCGCATAAACTGTGAAGGAAACAGTGAGGTAAACTGTGCACCGTGCCTTGTCATCCTCATAAATAATATCAGCAGGGATGCTTTTGTCAATGACTTTGGAGAAGATGGTGGGAGCAGGGGAGCCGTACTTCTCACTGGCCTCCTGCGCCAGTCGGACCTCGTCACTTTTGGAGCAAAGATGTCTCTGCAGAGAGATGATAAGCACTATTAATTAACAATGTCGTTAATTAGTCATTAGTAATGCATTTGCAAAGATAGAGAGACTGACAGAAGAGTCAGAACACACAATGACGGGACATACAGTGTCCACATGCCTCACATCAACACTGTGCACAGGAGCGCATAATTGTGTGCTACCTGGACTCGACGAGGGCAGTGGTAAAACAGTGTTTTTGTACCAGCCCCGACAGTAAATCTTCGCAAAATCTGCCGATACATCTCACACAACCCAGGTGCAACTTCACAACATAACTTATAGGCCTATGTCAAAGTTCTGCAGCTGTTTATATCCGCAGCACGTCTTGCAGTCATGAGCATATACTGTGTGATCACGACCCAAACTCGAAACTGTCGCTTTGTGGCGTTTGCGGACCTCGGAAATAAATTAATCAAATAATAGTAATGTATATTATTTATGTCATTCTTCAGGATACATAAATACCTCTGTATGTGTTTTTACACTAGATATGGTTTATATGTAATAATAACACACAACATTTAATTATAGTGTGTCTGTAGGCCAACGGCACTGCGTAGGTTTATACAGTGAAATACGAGAACTGAACGTGTACGTAAATGCACCATAGTGGTCCATTCAAAACAACCAACGTTCGATCTTGTTTATAATTATAATTTAGTTCAATTTCGTAACGTTCTTCGAGGTATTTGTTCATCAAATCGCTCATTAAAAGTCCTAGTTTTATTTGTAGTGTAATACATAAACATAAAAGTAATATTCCCCTTGATATACGACAAATTCGTTCAGAAGTAGGTTTTGTCGTACAGTCTGTGGGCGTTGTTCAGCTGTAGTCCGCAGGAGGGCGCTGCGTTGGAAGAGCATTTCACGTCTCTTAAAGGAGAAGAAGAAGATCCATCAGCAAACATGGCTGCGCGCACACGGCTGCCCTTTCTTTTCACCAAAAACTTGCCCCGTTTGACAAACCGAAACCTTGCGCACACCGAGGCGGTTCTGAAGGAGCCCGCGTACCCGCCCGTCGTCGCGTCCCTCACGGCCAAAAGTAAATCTGCGGAAAAACGGCGGGAGGAGGAGAGGATCCAGAGAAAATGCGCGGCGAGCGTGGAGGACAAGATATCGCTGATCACATCGCTCCAGCGGATGAAATACGTACTTTATCCCCAAACTTTTGCCCGCGGCGCTGACAGATGGTACCAACATTATACCAAGACCGCGTACATCTCAGGTCTGCCCGACAAGTTCAACACAATCCGGGAAAATACGGAGAATACGCCTCCAGCCGCCGCTTCCGTACCCGGGACAGACGACGATGCCCTCGCCGAAATACGTGCTCTTATTTCCCGTGTAATTCTTCAGGAGCACTGGTGGTACATAAGGAAACGCCGCCCGTTCCTTTACAGACACCAAGAGCTCGTTATTGGCCCTTTGCTTAGAAATCTAGTATCTGGGCTCACCTACAACTTGTCCAAATACAACCCTCTACTTCTCCATTCCAGTCTAGGTACTGACTTCCCTCAGTTCTCTTAATGATAGTTATTCTGGCTCTGTAGTTAAAGGCTGCAGAAACCGACAATTTTGAATAACTGCAATTGTCAAATCACAAAGCTGCATTTATGCGTAGGCAGTAATTGGCACGTGCTTTGCAAACTATTAAATAACCATGTTGTTTTGACCTCAGCAAACACGATATTAAACGCACGAAACAAGCAGCCAGAAACCAGAAAAGTTACACAAGACCCCTTTAAATATACTTCAAAAAATGTTCACCTCTCGTGCTCAGTAATCGAAACATGTTGAACTTTTCTATATTTTTGTTTCGTCAAATTAGACATGAATCCACAAGTGAACTTCTACTGGAGGAGAGGACAACGCATCATCCCTAAAGGACACCGAAAAGGGAGAGTAGAGCCACACAGATACCAGATTGATGACCATCCTCATAGTCAGATCAGAATAACGCAACAGCTGCCACAGGTACTTACTGAATTAATACGGTTTACAAAAGTATAAATTACATAAAGTTACATATTCTCTTGTAGCTATGAGTAGAGGAATATTGGATTGCGAGATCATGCATTTAATGAGTGTTGTTCTTTCAGACAATTCTTATTTTATCTTTTATCGTTGTAGTTTGCCCCGATGGAGGACTCGTATGCATTGGAAGTACCAGAGATAACCTGCGCTCCTGACATGCTGCCTATGTTCAGAAGGCAGTATGAAAACCACATATACACAGGTAAAGTAGACCGTTTCTGTTAGTTACATTGAACCATAATAAGTCTAAAATGTGATTCATACAGAAATGTTGAATAAAGACATTAGCAAGGGTTTGACATAATCGCAAGCCACATGCAGTGGTTTTTTTTTTGGTTTTTTTTAAAAAATGCCGGTAATGTATATTTTTGTACATGCCAAACATATCATATAGAGCTCAGTAATTTGGGATTCATTGTCATAAACTGCACGTTATTGGCAGAATCTGACAGCATTCAGCAAGTGTGTAGAGGTAACACTGGTGCTACACTGCCTGGCCAAAAAAAAAAAAGGTCACACACTCTAATATTTAGGCGTTGGACACCTTTAGCTTTGATTGCGGCATTCGCTGTGGTGTTGTTTGATGAGCTTTCTGCAATGTCACAAATTTCGTTGGACGCCTTTAGCTTTGATTACGGCATTCGCTGTGGCATTGTTTGGATAAGCTTCTGCAATGTCACAAGATTTATTTCCATCCAGTGTCGCATTAATTTTTCACCAAGATCTTGCATTGATGATGGTAGAGTCTGACCGCTGCGCAAAGCCTTCTCCAGCACGTCCCAAAGATTCTCAATGGGGTTGAGGTCTGGACTCTGCGGTGGCCGATCCATGTGTGAAAATGACGTCTCACGCTCCTGAACCACTCTTTCACTATTTGAGCCCGATGAATCCTGGCATTGTCATCTTGGAATATGCCCGTGTCACCAGGGAAGAAAAAATCCATTGAAGGAATAACCTGGTCATTCAGTATATTCAGGTGGTCAGCTGACCTCATTCTTTGAGCACAGACTGTTGCTGAACCTGCAATAATTATCCAATAGGAGGCTCGTACCTATTTGCTTAGTTTTTTTTGGCCGGGCAGTGTATGTCAAGCATAGTTTAGTGTCATAATGCATTAGATTGAATGCTAACTCCAGTAGGTTATATCTTAAATTCTCCATTGGTTTACAATTGTACTAAAATCAAAATAGTTGGGATCGATTGGGATTGAGATAACATCAGTCATTCGCAATCGATCCCAATTATAATTCCAAACTCAACACCTGTGTAATCACTTAAAAGTGCACTATGTAATTTCTCTGTAGAGTAAACCACATGCTTGTCTCCATGGAGGGGTTATTGGCCTGGATTCCAGACTCTGGAATGTTGTACGGCACTAAACTTATCTGTCGAGTTTTTTTCTCTGACAAAAACATGCATTCTTACTGTGAGCAAGGGCACATGCAGGTGGCAGACCAGTGATTAACCTTTCATAATAGCATAGCGAGCAAACAGTATATTTATAAAACAGAATGCTTCATGTTTCCTCAGGTGCCAAGCTCCCCGATCCCGCCTGCTACGGTCACACACAGTTCCACCTGGTGCCTGACCGTTACCATAGAGAACGGATGACCCGCCAACAACAGTCGGACCAGATTGAAGTGTTTCTCCGCGCTAATGCTATGGCTAGTCTTTTTGCGTGGACAGGGGCTCAAGCCATGTATCAAGGTAAGGGAGGGACAAAAAAAATAATTGAATGTTGGCAATCCAAATGTCCTAAAACGTGTTTTTAAATGCGTTAGTTCAGGATTAAGTATTAGACCAACGTGAAAGGACATGGAATTTCCCACAAATGTGCAATAGTTTCTGTTTTATACCCCTGTTTGAAAGAATACATCAGTTCTTTGCTGTATTTTGAGTTTTTTAAATCATCAACAATATACCCAGTGTTTATTTTACACACCTCCCAAACATTAATATTACTGACAGTTTGATGTATAACCACAAGACGTTCCTTTTTTTGATAATCTTTTGTAGACCATTGTTCAGCCACCTCTAAATCTTACTTCTAGACATGTGTCCAGTTCTAATATTAGTCCTAATTGTGATGAAATGTTTCCTTCCCAGGTTTTTGGAGCCATCAGGATGTGACCCGCCCCTTCGTGTCCCAGGCCGTGATCACAGACGGAAAGTTCTTCTCGTTTTTCTGTTACCAGCTCAACACGGCGGCTTTATCTGTGCAGACCGACGTGGACAACCCCCGGAAGAACGTGCTCTGGGGGACGGAGAGCCTGCCCCTGTACGACGACATACAGGACGGACAGGTGGTCGGCATGAACGATGACGTCGTCAGGCTCCTGGTGCAATTTCTGATGAACCGACCGTAGTAGTAGTAGTGTCTCTTTTTAAAAAATGAAATGAAATTCTATTAACCGGAAGTGCGGAAAAAACAAAACGGCAGAACATCTCCACTTAGGCTGTGTATATTGTATTTATGTCGACAATAAATTTAAATCAAAGTTTCTTGTGATGTCATATCTTGTATATTAATTGTATAGAATTGTATTAATTGGTGCATTTTTATTATTAACTTTTCTGGTGCAGGGTTTTTGCATGATTTGCCCAGAAAGTTCCACTGAAGGACGTTTAATCCATCCATCCGTGTAGAGAGAAGCGGATGACTCTACCACGCAAGGTATTTTTAGTAAAGTAGTAACATCTAAACACAGACACACCGTTGCCATCCTCCACCAGAAAAGTTACAAAGTGCACTTCTTAATTAGAGCACTTGTCCGTTTTCCTCTCCTTGAAACGTAACGGCTGCAAAATCACAAGTCACAAGTCTGTTATTTGGATCCTACAAACCCGATTACACTGTCGATATCTGTACTTCCCAAAATAAGTTTAATTGCACGGCAAACCGAAAAAAATCATATGTAATATTTTAATTCGTTTGGTTACAGCGATTTGTTATTATAGAATTGATTAATACACAGAAGCGTTGCAATATTATACAAATACTTTCGTTGATAGACATACAACAAAAGGACAGATATAGGCACAGTACTGGGGGAAAACTAGTCGTACAGTAGCACAAGTGTAACCTGGATTGTTACTCGTTGTGAGTAAGGCACTGCTCAAATAAGTGACGTACTTTGTGGTTGAGGCTTCGTTACAGCAGCCGTATTAGGGACATACACAGAGTAAATATAGAAACATTTATAGCCCATCAAATATTGCTCACTGTGAAAACGAAACAAAATGTAAAACTTTTTGTATTATACCGTCCTTAAAGGTGCGCTATGTAACTTTTCCGGTGGAGGGTTCGCCGCCAGCTTGTCTCCACCTGGAATGTCCCACAGTATGGCTTTAAACTTTTCTATATTCACGGACGCCAGCAGGACAAATTGCAGGTCAGAGCTGTGGAGAGGCGACCCAGCTCACAGCAACAATGCATGTTTTTTTTTTAAGGTACTTTAGAACAATAAAAACAAATAGAATAAAGATAGGTGATGACAGTAAATGCCATACTGTGGAACATTCCAGGAAAAGCAATAGCATCTCGACGGACGTAAGAAGATTGTAGACTCTTCCCCACCAGAAAAGTTACACGGAGCACCTTTTAATAAGAACACTTGGTTGTATTTATTATATTGCTTCGCTCGTAGGAAGTATATCGCTTTAAGAAATTGCTTTGTGTTATTGCTTAATGTAACAGACGGGACAGTAGCAGTCGATCATCGGGAATGTTCTTCCTCTTAAACGTTCCTCTTTCTTGTGGTGTCCGAGTGTCCGTCTGCTACTGCGCTCTCTCCTTGCGACCTGTTGGCGACAAATACATTTGTTTTATACTAATTTAACTAAATAAACTAGATGGCTTTCAGTGCCGGTTCAAACTTAAAGGACAACCAACTCTACATCAAATCATATTACACTTTGGATGTCAGCTCATTTTTTGGTTTTTTTTGCCTAAACATTAGTGCACTATCTCTCAACCTTTTCACACTAAGTACCACCAATGAAAAGATGTCGCCTTCTGAGTACCACCAGATCTAAACCAGGTCTAAAAGTGGAGCACATAATTTCCACTGTAGTTCTAAACAAGGAATTACCCAAATGAGAACAAAAAGTGGATAAAATGAACTCTAAATTAAGCAAAGCCATAGCAGATTATGTTCTCATTGTGTAAAACATGGAAAATGGGAGATGTTTACTTCTAAATTTAACCCAAATAAACACAGATTTTAACATAGACCTGCGTAAAAATAAAATGAGGTCATTAAGTGTAATTTTCCTCCAGAAAAGAGTTGCTTACAGATTTGAAGTTTGGTCAGGGTTTCCTTCAGCTCCTGTTAACAAAGGCAGGAGGTCATTTAATTGGTTCACGGTTAGACGTGTGCATTATTGATGAAAATTAATATATATATCAATTCGCTCAGATCATATTTTTAAAACCATTAAGAACTGTGCTTATAATGTGCTTATAAATGTCTCGGGTGAGGTTAAAGTAACAGAAAAGTGTATTGTAAAATGAACAAAAGTGCAGAAATATCGCTTAACTCTTGAAAAATGTATGGGTTTTTTTTATTTTCAAGGTTAAAAGTTTATTTTAAGGTACGCTTTACTGTCCCTGTAGAGAAATTTGTCCACATTTGCTGCTGGGGCAACCTGTCAGAAGCAGCGGGGACTCATCTCCAGATCTTGACCTAGGCTTCGTCAGCTGGAGGCTTTTACGTATTGTATCGGTTTATTGGTTTTCTTATTGCAGCGAGTTTGAGCATCTTCTTATTCTTCATGGGGCAACCTTTTGTGGACTTTTCCCCATTCAAAAGATACAACATTTACTTTAGAATTGTTAATTGCTACGGCAGCAGTCCTCCTATTCCATCATTCGTGTAGCTTCAAAAGCAAATTATTTTTTATCTTGTAGACTGTGCGCAACCTCAACCTCAATCCACAAGGCCATTTCATACCTGACTGGTTGTCTTTCTTAGAGCCCGTCTTTTCGTATAGCAGGATCACAGCCACCAGGACCAGTACCTCCACCAGAATCCCAATGAACGGCTTGAGAGGCTCGAAGTAGGTGATGACTCGGAGCTGCATGTGGCCCATAGACGTGCCAATGCCGTACACAGCGCCGCAGAAATACACCCCCGAGTCGGACTCGGTCAAGTTATGCACCACCAGTTTTGTCTTCTTCTCGTCTTTGGAGATTTTGTAGCGATGATCGGGTGAATCCGCCTCAATTTTCTCCTAAATAGAAAAGGCAATTTTACGGATATCGTTTAGTGACGAGGTTTTAATCGTCCGTTCTTAACATTATGATCACTGTTTGATGAAGTAACAGATGATTTATACAGTAAAGGTGCGCTGTGCAACTTTTCTGGTGGAGGGTCCGTCACATGCTTGTCTCCACGGAGATGTTAGCGCTTTGCCTGAAATGTTCCACAGTATATTAAACAAAAGTTGTAATTTTCTATCATATATTACATTTATTCTTTTGTATGTAGAGCCATGAATCGGTCTAACTAGATATTTCAAGCTCTAGTTTGTGAATCTTACAGAAGGAATTGAATTTAAGTTCTAATCAAAAGTGAGTTTGTTTACCTACATATTACACAGTGGTCAAAATGGTCGCCAGATTATTATAAAGGATTTCTGACAAACCTTACTGGTTCCATTCTGTTTGTACCAGTTCCAGTTTATAGGCTTGGACTTCTTCTCGTTCATTTTACAGATCATGACCACAGAGTCACCCACGTAGCTCACTATGGGCTTATCCCGCATCTCGCCCAGATACGGAGCTGCAAAGAGGAAAAATTGACAAGAAATTTGGTTTTGATGTGTATTGACTCAGAAATATTAGTTAACTGATAGACACTGGATTAATTTAAGGGCTTTGCAAAGAGGATGAGGGGCTAATATGACTAAAAATGCACCTGCTAAAATGAAATCTACTTTGGCTTTGGGTCCGAAAATGCACGAGTACGTTCCCAAGTCTTCTTCACTCATAATGCTGAACCTTGAAGGAGATTATCACATTTTATGCCTTATTATTAATAATTAAAATGTGGGCAGTGATGGCTGGCGGAGACGTACTCTTTCCTCAGATGATAGTGGCCATTTTGCAGTTGAATATTGGAATAGCTGGTCTCGATTGTCTTCCCATCTTTCGTCCAGTATCCAGTTATGTTTGGCAGCTTTTTGTTGTTCCCAGACCAGGCACACTCAAGGTTTAGTGTCACAGGGTTGACCACTTCAACCTTTTCTGTGTGATTTTCCCCTACGGTGAAAAAAAACAAATTGTTACAGTGTCAAAAACAGCAGCAGTCACATTTTTTTCCATCAGAAAGGCGCTTGTAAATTTCTTGGTTGAGGTTCAAGTATTGCATATTCAGTTATATACTCTATTTATACTCTATTTATACTCTATCAACACTCTATCAACTCTTTTTCCGTTATTTTCTCATTATGGGGTAGCAGTGGCTTAGTGGTTAGAGTGGTTAGAGCTGAGTTTCCGTTGGTAGGTGCACTCTTCCACCAACAAACAGAAACTCAGCTTGAACCAGTGCATACTGTGATTTTGCCCCTGTGTCCTCACCTTGCCTAATGTGCATTAGTAACAGCTGCAAAAATGCTGTAGCAATGATGCAGATCTGGTAATTGGAAGGCTAAATACTTTTTGGTAGTTCTCGGTGTGAAAAATGTTGTATATCTTCAAAACAAAACCTCTGATATCCTGCAGGTGATACATCGCCTGCCTTTCGTGACAGAACAAGTTATAATGTGAGGTGTGAGTTACCTGTGAGTACCACGCTCTTTTGTCCAGTCTGCAGTGGGGTCAGAGGAGCCATGGGGGGAGTTTTGGGGCTGAGGGTCTCTGACAGTGAGGGAAAATAATGATTACTGTACAATACAACACAAAAGTTTAGACAAACACTTACCGTAAAGTGATATGTCTTACCTACAGGTGGTTCAGTTATAACAGTCGTGTTCTCTGAAATCCAAAGAAGATCTGTGAACCAAATTTGAGACACAATTTCAGGTACATAGTATAATAATATCAATAATAGCCTACCCAAAATAGACATGCACGTGTCTATTTTGGGTAGGTTACTGTAACCAGGAAATGACTTTTACAATGACATAGAAAGTCATTTTATGTAACTTTTCTGGCCACCTGGTTGTTTCCATGGAGATGTTATTCCTGTAAAGTTCCACATTATGACACGAAAACAATCTGTGGAGACAAGCAGGTGATGCAACTAGGCCAAGTTACAGGTCAGATCTTTTTTTTTTTTCTGCAATAAAACGACTGCAATTAAATAATAGCAAGACAGATAAGTATAAAGATACACTGTGAAACATTCCAAGAAAAAACATCCCCAGGGACAAGAAGGAAGCAAGCCGTCCTCCCGAAAAGTTACATATCGCACCTGTAAAGTAACAACTGAACTCATAATTCAGCTTTTTTATGGTGATTACTGGCCTTATTTTTATTTAACTAAAGAGTGGCTTTGAGCAAACAACAATGAAAAAGAAATTCCTTTTAACAGACCCTGATTCAAATGTGTCCATTCCTGTAAAGTGATCTGAGCTCTCTCCGCATTCACCGAGCCAGTGTTTTTTAAAGGGACAAGATACAGAAAAGCTGGCTGTGTGGGAATAACGCAACGTGCTGAACTACATTTTTCAAAGATGGTGACATTTCTTTAAGTGTCAAAAGTTCACATAAATTATTAAATAGTTACAATTATCGACCTATTAATTATGACGCTAAATACACTACAGTAACAAGTGCAGTGACAACACGTTGCCCTGCCAGTTCCAAGGTTACAGAGATATTACAGGTGACAAAACTATACGAGGAAAGTGACACACAACAAAACTGAGGCATTTACTTGTATTGACGTGTCTGCAGACCGACAGCAGCAGGAGCAGGTGACAGGACAGGTGCGCACAAGGAGCTGACATAATTACGGTCGCCGCGTCCTCTGAATATGTCCCACGCGTTGATGTCCTCTCTTCACTGTGGCTGTTGGTGCATCGTCTGATCACCTCCCCCCCTCCCTCTCTCCCTTCCTCCCTCTC
>KN483460.1:0-22417 GCA_000787095.1 Periophthalmodon schlosseri | reverse complement strand
AATCCAGTTGTTCTTAACCTGGGTTCGATCAAACCCTGGGGGTTCAGTGAGTCAGTCTCAGGGGTTCGGTGAGTCAGTCTCAGGGGTTCGGCGGAGGTCAAGACACGCAACCGACTCAGATGATTCGTGATGACGCGCCCCGCTTGGCCATCACCGAAGGGTTCGGTGAATGTGCATATGAAACTGGTGGGGTTCAGTACCTCCAACAAGGTTAAGAACCACTGCCTTAATCTATGTTGCAGTCCCATATTATAGCCGTCAAAAAGCACACATGAACACTCTAATATTCCTATTTGTCACATTCATAAACTTCTGAAAGTAACATTTGGCAGTTAGAGCGTCCATAAGAGAGGGACGTGGTGGTATGGGTTAAAAGACCAGTCTAATCAGAGCTGGTCTTATTAAAAAACATCTCTGTGGGATCAGCTTGAAAACAACTGAGCAACATTAAAGTCTGGATATTTACTGTGTTTGGGCCAGTTTCCTCCAATGGCTCATTGTAAAAACAGTCTCGGGCTAAAACAGCAGTGTTTGAATAATTTACAAATAAGTCCATTTAAAATTGCACACTTTAATCTTTAAAACAGTGGAAGCGGTCATTAAACCCCCAGACCATTTGCACTTATTCTAAATGCCAGCCTCTCATTAGAGCTCTGCACAGGATACATCTATCACTGAAACTAAGGGCATTACAGAGCTGTGTTATACTTTTATTTATCTCAGTGGTCCACAAACTTTTTAAACAAGAACAGCCATAGAAAATGTTAAGTATTCAAACTACCACTCTACCAATAAAATATAATATAATATACAGCACCTTAAGCAGGAGTACACTCACTAAACAGTTGTAGAGATCCTATACCTAGTGGCAGTAAGGGTAGTGTTCTTATGTCCTTAAGCAAGACACTTCCCCCACACTGTATGAATATATGGATGTGATGTGAATGACTGTTGAGGGAGTTGACACAGACGTCACGTCACAGACATAGCAAAGGCCATGAAAGGTATGGACCCTAAAGAAACAACAACTATAGCAGCCTTTAGCGTTGGGGCTATCATGCTAATAGCCTGTGTTCATAGTGAACATACTGTACCTTCAGTGCAGAAATGCACAGACTGAGTAGGACTAAAAAACATGTAGGCAACTTTGTAACAAAATACGTTGTTAAAATCTCAGAAAAATCTCAGAAAACTCAATGGAGTTAACATTCGAACTCCACTCTGGTTCAGGAAATACATTTTCCATTCATTTTTGGAAAAATTCAAAGGCTTCACAGAGGCTAATCAGCTACGCGGTAACTAATAGCTATAACATGGTTGCTTTAAGTCCAAAAAGGCCCCGAGCAAGATTTCTAACTTCATTTTATTTTTTTTATTTATTTATTTATTTTTTAAGTCTATGGGAATAATGAAAGGAAAGTAAATTGAGCACCATTGTTTCATGCTACTACTTAAAACACCACATAAACATGGGCTGGATAGCTTTGGTCTTTGCTAGTTTATTTGTTCAATTAAAACTGATATAGTACCACATTTAGTTGATTTCTTGGGTTTATGCATTTTTTTGTTGGCCATTATTACTACTTACTACCACAATAGACACACTATATCAGCAGACAGGGCTGTGAAATTGTAACTTTATTATCATCACAAAAAACATGAATTGATATTGTTTAAAACTTTATTTTATGGGCAGTGGCTCTGTGCCTTCATAGCTCCATGCATTATACTGTGCAATGAAGCAGACATTAGCATTTAGTTCATAAAAAGCAATTTGTTAGTGAAAATGTCTAGAGAGAAAACCAGGCCAGGAGCGCAAATTAATAGGTTCTTGAGAAGAGTCAGAATTTGTGCTGATGCAAGTGTTACTATCAGAAGTTTGGCACAGAAACTAAACTTTACATAAAACCTACCATCAGCAGTAACTTAGATTAATCGAAACTCCACTACACTGTACCGTCAGGGCGGTAAAGACAGGACCTGTACGAGGAGTAGACAGTCCAATTCTGCTCCTTCAACTTAGTCCAGTAAAAACCGACAACTTCATTGACAAAACCAAAATTTGTGACGACACATTTGGCAATCAGCGGAAACAGGGATTCAAACCCGCATCACTCTGGATTTTACTTCTGTGGGGTATTAACTGCTAACACATAACAGATTTGGATCACCGTGTTACCTTTTATTGTTTTGAAAATGCAATATATTATTATCTTAAGTCACTCCCCCTTCAATGCGTCAGGTTTGTCAAGTTGTTGTGTACAGTTTTGTATCAGGCTTTTGGATATTTATGGAGAGGTGTCGTGCAGGAGCGTGGGTGACGTCGGCTCGTGAGCTGAGCGTTGCACAGAATCTCACAGCTAACCGCAAGGAGGGTTTGAATAAGGCCCGGGAGAGATCGCAAGATTGCTCAAACACGCATTGATGGCATCTAAAACCTCTTTGGGCATGTTTTTGATGAGGGAACAACGTTATAACATCATTCACACGTTTGCGCCGCCACCGTATCCACTACAGGCTGAAAAATGTCCTCAGAATGCATTGGGCTCACGTCTCCGAGTCCCGTGGGGATTCTGGGGAAAACTTCAGTGATTTTTGTGTTTATAGCTGCACATGGCCAGCAGCAATGGTGCAGCTACATAAACAACATTTGAGTCTGCAATGGCACTTAGCTGGCCCACAAAGTTTCACTCTGTTGAAAAGAAAAAAGAAAAAAAAAACATATGGGGGCCACTAAAAAGAAAGGAAAAGTGAAACAGTTGCTCAGAAGGTAGAGTTATACATCCACCAACTTCTGTCAGTGGTCAAGACTGGCTGGAGGTCGATTTACTCTCAGACGTGAGGAAGAGTAGCTAAAAATGGACTCAAGTAAGTGCAACATTACTTCAAAATAATATTACTCAAGTGGAAGTACAAAGTAGTGGTCCAAGAAATTAGTTAGATTAGAAGTCAGAGTAAAAAAGTATTTGGGAAAACTACTACTAAAGTAAGAGTAACTTAAAGAGTAACCGTCAGTACAGTAACATCTGGTTCATAATTTGCAGTTAATGTTACTGGAAGTAAAAAATAGTAAATAATGCACAAAATCTGGCATTTTCAAAGAATAGACACAAAAATGAGAAAAACTAAATCATATCTGAAGGAGCAGTGCAAGAAACAAATGTTCAAATCATTTCATATTGTCGACATAAAGCTTTTCACTTGTAGAGTTACTCACAGTGGGAAGACGAACAAAAACTGTTATTCAAGCAACAAGCAACAACTGCTGTTAGTGCAATAAAAATATTACTCAAGTAAAAGTAAAAGTATGTTGCCAGAAAAGTATTGTGAAATGTACAATTTCTTTAAAAAGTAACTCAAGTAAATGTAACTGAGTACTACCCACCTCTGCTTACTGTGCATGGTATGGTAACATGCTGAAAGGAGACAATATTATGTAAAACTGCCTCTTAAAGCCACATTGTACCGAGTGATTCATGCATGTTTGTGTCATCTTCACTGTCCTGTATTCCAGTCGCTATTGCTCAGAAAAATGTAAAAGAAATGATACATTTTGTTCTGACTGATGCAAGACTATGAGATGAGACGTCTTCCGCATTTGAGCTGATGTCATCAACATTCCCTGGGGGGTGCGATGCTGACTGAAGGCACTGCTTTGTCTGTTACTCAGGTTAGAATTTAATCAGAGCTTTGTTTTAACAATCTGACCACAAAGAACTGACTGGAATTGCGACAGGTGAGATGATTTTGTGCTGTTAAACAAGTCCCTCTCGAATAACATTACAGTCACAAGCTAGCTAGCATTAGCCAACAGTTTTTTTCAGTTAGTCACTCTCACTGTTTTGTTGAAACTCAAACACCTAAACGGGACCAGGGACGCTCATAACCAGACTCCTGAAAATGTGTTGTTTTTATCCATTTTGTATGTTTTCTTGAGTTTTAAAATTTAGATTTTATCAGCCTGCGTTTGCTAGTGTTTGCGCTGTGTCACCATGGTAACTGCTGAACATTCTGCCATAGACACAGACACAGTAAACCCCCAGCATGATGTCACTGCAAAGTATCAATAGGGACTGTTGTCTGACTTACTTTACGGTCTCGAATCAGACCCTTCTGCATTCCAACAGAAAATAGGACTGGCTGGTAAGGCAAGTACAAGACGCTCCACACCCCATGCGTTCCGCCTCTGCTGCACGGTTGTGTGAATGTGTTTGCTAAGTGTGACTGGGTAAAGATTCACTGGTGTCGACTGAATGCCCATGCGAGATAAAGATCAGTGTATCCATTTAACATGTCACTTCTTAAATTAAACAGACGGTACTCCTCTGTTGTGGGTTTATTTAAATGAACCCATTAGCGTACAAGGCCTGGATTTCATTTACGATATTTAGCTGCCATACTTAAGGCCACAAATAATGCTGTTCAAAGTGATTTTACTAACACTGGTGGACTTCTGTGGCGGCCAGTCTGCTAGACACATCCACTATTCACTGAGTTTGTCTGCATGTAATAAGGTTCAAACAGGTGAAGGCTACACTGATCATCTTGTTTCCATGGCCACTGCTACTGAACATTTTTTTTTCCTATGTTGTGCTTCTACTGGGTTTGTGAAAGAAGCTGTTTGTTCTTTTTTATGAAAGAAGTGTATTTTACTACAATGGAACGATACTGAGGCATTTTTTTTTTTGCTACTAAAACGTGTATATAGTGTTTTAATAGCATTGCACTGTTGCACTGTTCCTAGGCTTTTTTTTTTTTGGCAATTCTAATGTAAACTAGGTATAATCGCAGCTTTGTGGTCAAAAATATATAAAAAATGGGTGTGTCCTGGCTCAAGTGGCCACTGAAATTCCCAGTACTTGACCCAATTTAGCAGCTCTATTTGAAATGTGGTTTTTGGTACAGGTGGTACGCCAGCTCCTGTGTACATCTCCGCAGTTATGGCGTTTGCATTTGCATTTGCGTTTGCAAGGTCTGTTTTATTCACATTTTTCCCTTAATTAATATGTAATTTTTTGATTTAGCACTAATTTAGACTTCCTGCTATGGACTGAGTGAGAAATTGCACTACAGCTACCAAGGATACCTCTGTCTCAGTCCTTGTTCTGGATTATGTCATCAGAGGTTATAATATTCTGTAACGATTAATGAACTAATTGTGACTAGTCTGGTCTATATAGACTGTAAAACACATGAAAATACCTTTTTTATCTAACAAATGTATTTAAAAAGGCATTTGACTAGTCAACTAAAAGAAAACTTAATTGCTGACTAGTTGACTACTAAATTAACCTTTCGTTGCAGCCCTGTTACAGTGGAAGCAGTCAGACTTGAATGGACAATATGTGTTAAGAATTCATGTATTTGGATCCCTTACAGCTTTGGACATCTAGAGTCTCCTGGACCTTTAATCTGTAAGATTATGTCTCCAGAAACTTCCATCCTATTTCCTGTCTCCCCCACCTCATCAGCTTCATGCATGTTTCGTGGCCAGTACATGAACTCCACTTCCACTCTCACCCACTGCCAAATCGGGCTTAATAGTTTCTGAACAAGACTTTCTTGCATTTCATCAAACTAATTACCTCTTTTTTGACCCTTTTTGTTCCTGATTACGTCGATTCACCTGGCCCCTGGTGACTTGTTTTCTGCTGTTGCTTAACAGGGTTGTATCAGATTTTCCCCAGGTATTTGAGCGAAATTTGTCTTGCCCCAGTGCAGATATATTGTATAAGGAGCTCCTGAAGTCAATATAAGCCTGCTGTGTTTAAAATGAACTAGTTCTGGTCTTTATGTTTTTAAGACAGTATAAATGAGGTAACCTAAAATGCTTAATCTTTAATACAATCCTGTCAACCATACCTGTTGTTAGATATGCTGAATTTGGGTTCAAACTAACCCATTGCAAAATATATATATATATATATATTTTTGTGGTCCTTAGTGTGAAAAGAGCCACTGATTTAGATGTGTTCATGTAGTTATCCCATCTTTGATTAAACACTTGACAGGGCAACAATAGAAATACAAACATTTCATTATTTAGAGCATGGCTTTAATTTAATTTAATTTAATTTGACGTTTTTAGCTATTTGAACTCATTTCACAAGATACATACATACATATAATATCTTCAATCATTCCACAAACCCTCACTTTGGGAACCCATGCTTCTGTACTTTGCTACTGTGAATCTTGGCCATGTGTTTAAAGAGCCCATAAAAATTCAATTAGAGCTTCTCCACCCTTTTATGCGCAGGGCAGTGGATTGTTTAATGATCTTCAATACTCCGGCCTCACATGCAATGACTTTTAATGCTCCAGTGAAGATTTAATAACAGCGGTTCGATACAAGCGCAGGTACAGCCGCAGACTATGATGGAGGACATGCGGATGGTCACATCAGCCTAAGTCTGTAACAGCGGCTCATAGAATGGAGCAATTGGATGAAGTACATTTTACATTACATGCACACCATCTCTGAGCCTTATGTCTTATACCTTATGTCTCTCATCAGGCACTCTTATTATGTGCAAATGCTCACAACTTTACAACCACTGCACTTTTACTGTATGTGACTAGCCATTTCGCTTCACAGCAAGAAGGTTCTGGGTTCTACATTTTCTCCCTTCAATGTACTTCTCTTCTCATATATATTTTATAATGTGCTGAAAACCCTCTCATTTGGTACAGAGGAGTATAGACACTGGAGGACCAGAGTGGACAGTTGGTCTTTGTTCTCTCTTAAACAGCCTCCCTCATGTATCTATGGAGTTCGTTGTGTATTCCTTCAGATGGAGTTGACTGCTCTTTGTGGCTACTTGAAGTCAAGATCAACCTTTTTGTCCCACAACAGGAAATGACATCATAAATGAAGGCTGTGTACTGTGTGCTCTTCCACTTTTACTCCTGGATATCTCAGCCACATCTGAGATATGTTCTTCTTCTTCCTGCCTTCTTGTTGTTTCAGAATCTTTTTAGAGCAGACTTTTGGCTTGAGCCAGTACTTCTTGTGATAGAGGTCACTGCTTAGAGCGTGGATCAAAAAGACAAGCATGGATCACTTCCTTTGTTTCAATTACCTTTCCAAATCTTTTTGAGCATGGTTTTGTGCCCTTCTGTACCTCTATAGAAGGAATGATCTGCTCATCTCCAGTGTAATCTCTTCTACTGGAGTAACTGTCTCTGCAAGTTTAGCTGCCAAGGCCCACTTGTTTGTTGTTGGAATGTTATTGTGACCGTGGCCACAGGAATAAGCTGCTGCAGCCCTCTTCTGCTCCAGAATTCTTGTAATCATCTGGACAGTGGAATTCCGCCTGGTTGGCACTGATTCTACGTTGGAAGGTTGTGGAATCTCCTTTGGAATTGCCTGGAGACGCTGTTGTGTCAGTGGAGTGATGAAAGTGAGTGGCAATGCTCCTCAGTTTTGGAGGATTACCCCAACAGCTCTTTGTACGCTAAGGGCGTCAATGATTATTCACTGCAATGTGTGCGCATTGCTCTGAAGCTACTGCAGCTCAAGTTTGGCATCTCTGCAACCCTCATGCCTTTTACCATATTAGCAGTGGCGGTTGGTGATAAACTCTTGGTGGGGCTGCTGCATACGGTGTTGTTGTGTATACATTTTCTGTTTTAGCAGTCAGATCTAAAAAGATGCATTTAGCTACAAATCAGCAAATACCCACAGAAATAATGTAACAGACTGTCCTCATTCCCAAAGCTCAGAGCCCCAGAACCAGCATGTCAACTACAGACACGACAAATGAAGCAAAAGTTTTCACAATGCGCAGTAATTAAATACTGACACAATGCCTTTACACAGCAGACTATTGCCTAACAATGCATTTACCAAAGTAGCTTATTAGACATCTAACCAGACTTCGAGGCACAATAGGATTAAAGAATGAAATGTAATGTTTAAATAGCTGTTTATTTCTCATTCTCGTTCACCTGCGTAGGAACAGCTCTCATTCACCGTTTTTCACTCCTCTGCAGAGCTCTTACTTAAGGTAGCGGCTCCTTAGCACAAAATGAGGATTAGTGCTTCGAAACAAGTTGGAGGAAGTGGTTTTGGAAAGGGCCTACCAGACAGTGTGCAGATAACATGGGTACATGACCTCTGACCTGTAGCTTAAATGTGACCAGAGGAATGTAAGAATACGTGTCGCACTCTGCTGGACAAAATTGCCTTGGTGTGCTGGTTGTTTCCAGTAATAAAATACATCATTGCGAAATTCTGGCCAATTGGTCAGGTCCTAATGTTAAACTTCCTGTACACAGTAGCTCCTTTTTAACACAGTTCACACCTCAATACCACATTTCTTTTATTCCCTTGTTTTATTTTTTAATGTTAATGGTCCGTAGAGAGTAAACAACTGATAGCAGTAAAATTGTTCATAAGTAACGCGCTGCTGTTCTCTGAGGCTGCCGGTCCTTTGAATCTAAGCAAAGATATACTGTTTACCTTATCCTCGCTTTAAAGGAAAATAATGTCTGCTCCCTACATCCCTCTGAGCAAAAATCTTTAGATCCACAACTTTTATCCACCGCACTTAGCAGATAACAGAGCTGTGCATTTACTTCTGAATGTACCGGAGGGGACATGTACAGGTAGTTGCTAAGTTGCTTTTTTAAAGAGAGGGTATTATGCAAAATCGATTTTTTTTTTTAGCTTTCTACCATGTTATAACGTCATTCCCTTGTCAAAAACATGCCTGAAGAGGTTTTAGATGTCATCCACGCATGTTTGAGTATTTTAGCGGTCTCTCCCGGGCCCTATTCAAACCCTTCTTACGTTTAGCTGTACGATTCTGTGTAATGCTCAGCCCACAAGCCGACGTCACCCACGCTCCCACGTGACAACTCTCCATAAATATACAAAAGCAGGATACAAAACTGTACACAACAATTTAACAAACCTGATGCGATGTGCAGTGGTTTCATTAGTGGGATGCACGCTGATTGTGTTGTGATAGCGCTCTGAAGCGGGGGTGACTTAGCACGGAGAGCAAAGGTAAGGGGGACTCAGAGTGTCAAAAATGAAAACTTCTAAAACACCTTAATATGCTGTTTTCGGCGAATATAGCATTTTCTAAACAATACAAGGTAACATGGTGATTTAAATATGTTATATGTTAATACACCACATAAGTAAAATACCCCCTCTTTAACCACAAATTACTTTTAAAAGGAGGAATTGTACTGTACATAATGTAAAACAAAAAATGCCTACACACCGGGATGTTTACAGTCTGCTTTTTTGTTACACAGTTTTGAGACCTGATGGTAATTTGTATTTTATTTTATTTCTTTATTTTTGGTCTCACACATGCAAACAGTCACAGACTGACGCTGACTGTATAGAAAAATAGATGATCAAATCTGTCAGACCACTGATCTAATGCCACACCAAAGCATGACAAATAATTACTTTCTTTGTAATAAAACCAGTCGTGGTGCAGACATTTTTGGACCAGTTTTACAAAAACATTAGTACTCTCACAGCCCTTATTGAATTTTAACAAGCCTCTGATTTCTTTGTAATACGCGTCATAAACAGTAGACTGCTGCAGGTGAAACAGTGGGAGATTATTCTTGTAATGGTTCTGAACTGAATGTCATTACAGGAGTTGGCTCATTTTAAAAGGATAAATGTAGCTTTGGGACATTATCGACATTACTATGCAGACAGCTATGGGCTTGGATTACGTTTCTACTGATCTCACTTAGTAAAGGGTGCCGGTATAAACTTTGAAATTGTCTTAAAGGTTATGCAGCATTCAGACTTCTTAAAGCACTATTGGGGGAGGCAAGTGTGCATGGAATGCACCCTTTAAGGCGACAGTAGCTTAGTTTGTAGAGCGTTTGTCCCCTGAGCCGAAGGCTGGCAGTTCAAATCCTGCTTTCGGCATAAACATCATTGGTTGAGCAACCCGATCCACTGACCCACAGGTTGGCAGTGTGATTCCAGCTTCCACAGATTGTGTCCTTAGGCAAGACACTTAACCTCCCCTTGCCCCCATTCTGCGTGTGAATGGGTGAGTGGGGCCATGAGGAGTGCAGCAATTTTTTTTAAAACTTAGTGTTTAAAAAAATTCTGTCAACTGAACACAACTTTTTTAAGCTGCTCATCCAAGATGCTTCTTCAGTTCTGGTCAGATTCCTGGTGGTGACACTGCCTTATATCTTTCTGAAGGGAGAACCTAACTACACTGAAACTAAAAACACCTATTCTTTACAGTTTTATTTTTTTTGTTAAGTAGGTCTATTGAGTTACCTTAAGTGTAAACTGTGCCTGAGTCATATTTTGCAGAATCATTCAGACAATTCAGTCCTACAAGTACAGAGGGAAAAGTGAAAGAAGAACAACATGTGCTTGTGGCCAAAATAGGCCTTCAATATATCTAAGAGAGCTAAAAAAAAAAAACAGCACAACAGAAGAAAAGGTGTAACCATTCCTTATAAAGCTGGTGTGCCTGAAAAGCTTCAGAGGATTTTCACACAGCATGAAATTCCGGTCTATTTTCAAACCCTTTAAGACAGAAACTGGTTCACCCAAAGGACAAAACCCTGAGCCACAACCAAAGCAATGTGGTCTGCTCTATTCAGTGAAGTGAAGACTGCAGTGAGCGTTATATTAGAGAAACTAAACAACCTCTCCATAAGAAAATGTACCAGCACTGTCGCGAGAGCAATTTTGTTAGGAAAAACAATCCATCTTTGAAAAGGAGTGGGGGCCTTAGACATAATTTATTTCCTATTTATAACTCCATCCTCAGACTTAAATCTAAACAAGGAAAACGGTAGGGTTAGCCAGTATGCTAATAGGTGTGAGAGCACCCATTAGGGGCCTGAATTTTATACAAAATATGACTCAGGCACAGTTCACACGTAGTGTAGTTCAATAGACCTAGCCAACAAACAGAAACTGTAAACAAGTGGGTGTGTTAGTTTCAGTGTAGTGAGCTCCTCCCTTCAGATAGATAAAAGGCAGTGTCCACCATTAATCTGACCAGAACTGAAGAAGCGACTTGGATGAGCTGTGAAACATCTTCACTCAAAAACTGTGTCCAGTTGACAGAATTAAATTTTTCTTTTACTATGGATCATACCTGGATGACTGAGGGATTACACAGAGATATTAATCATGGGTTAAATTCCTTTCAACTGACAAAAGCACATCTGTAGGGTCAAATAATGACACAATTTAAGCTATTCTGGAAAAGAAACTGTTGTGTTCTTAATTTATCCTGACAAAGAAAATACTGAACTTCATGGTAGTTGTTTTGTTTCATATGGATAGGCCAGGTAATTACACAAAACAGGTCGACATCACCAGATTCTTCCATAGAATTCTAAGCTGCCCTCCTGCTCAGTTTTAAACTATAATGATTCTAGAATGTTGTGGAGTGATGTGATCACAATCTGAATGAATGCTGGATAGACACATTTAATATCACACTGTGGAACATTCCAGGCCAAGCAATAACATCTATATGGAGACAAGCAGGCGGCTGAGATCCACCTGAAAAGTTACATGGTACATCTTTAAGATGCGCCATGTCACTTGTCTTGACTTTAAATCAGCCCAGACACTGATGTGATTAAGATAATGAGTTGCCTCCTCTTTAGTCTTGATAAAAGATCTGTTCTGAAATGATACGACGAGCTTGATTGTTTGTGCTGAGTCTTTTGCATGGTAATAAGTAGTGTCACAGTTTCACTTTAAATATTTGAGTCTGTACAAAAGAAGAGTCTAATTCAATCTGTTCACTAATGATGATAAGAGAGGCGCACACTGTCACAGGGGAAAGGGAAGCTAGAGAGACTGAGTGGGTTTAAAGTGGCTATTTTAAGTCAAATTAACATCATTAAGCTTTCTCCTATGTTCTAAAGTTTCCTCAAAATGCAATTATTGTTGGGATGCTGGACAATTAAGCCTGAAATTGGATTAAGGCGGTAATTAAGATGTGGAAAATCGCTAAGGACAATATAGGAGATAAGCAGGGCAAACAACTTTAACAACCCAAAAGTTGCAGATTACCTGATATTTTAGATGCCTAAATCAGTACAATCTAACCTGGCCAGCTGGATGAATTCTCACAATAATTATGAGTTCACAAACTCCCAAGAATCCATCTGGCCAGATTACTCTTCAGGGTGAGTGCGTCAACTACAAAGTAACAGCCAAAAAGGAGAGGGGCGACATTGCCATGAGCAGATAAACATACGCCGCAAACAATCAATAGACAATAGTCAATACCCACAAGAGTTATATGAGTGGTCCATGGTACACTTACTCCAGCCTGAGAACCTGGCAGGGCACTCAGAGTACCTAAGGACCACGATAATCTACAGCATAAACATTGCATTAGCAAATATTTATTGTTGACAGACTATTAAACTATTATGTTTGCCACCAAAATAATATAAAGCATCAGAAAAATCATCCCTTCAGATGCTTGTAATACATATAAATAAACAATAATAAAGAGTGTTGTAGAATGAATTGTAGTAGTCTGAGAGTTACCAAAGAGGCATGAAGGTGGAGTTTTAACACAGGAGAAGTAAATAAATAAAATAAAAATAAATAAAAATTACAGACTGTATATATAAACGGACATAGCTAACCCACGAGCCGCTCCAAATAGGAAGTGAGCATGGTCGCAGTTCCGGCCCCACCGGCTCTGCCAACAATTCACTTTCTATTGAAAAAACGTCGCCCCTCTCTCCGCAACTCCTCCTTTGTATAGTCTGTGGTGTGAAGTTGGTAATAAAACAGATGCATCACAGCTGTGCAATTCCATGAGATAAATGTGTTTTAATTAACCAATGCTAAATCAATAAAATAATTAAGCACTATTTGTAGGACTAAAGTAGTTTGCTAGATTGTGAGTTACCAAGAACACAGTTTCACAGTGGGACATGCGGCGGTCTATTGGGCCAAACGGAGCGGCGTAACCCGGCACAACCGCTGCTCCTCACACTGGCTGCTGCTCCTGCTGCGAAATCGACAAACCTCAGCTTGTTTTCCTGTAGTTAGAGATCCCTCACTGAACAGACTGCTCTTTTGTACCTAATGCTGTCTTACCGAGAGGCACAGTTCACGGGACATTATTATGAATTTATCACACACACCCTTATGTATGGACAAAAAAAAAAAAACCAAAAAAAAAAACCACATGATTAAACCAGTAACCTAGTGCAAAGTATAAGGCATTTCAAAAAGAGCTGGATGAAAATGAAAGGGTATTGAGAATATGGTGAATGTCTAAAGGTCCTGTACGTGACTTGTTTACGAAATTTGAGCAAAAATGTGTCTTGCCCTAGTACAGACATATTGTATAAGCAGCTCTTGTGGTCAAAATATGTCTGCATGTCATTAGAAAGCATTTTATTATCCGATAAACAGGAAGTGCAACTAAAATTCTAGTTGTTGTTAGCTTTAAAGTCACAGCAAAACTCCATACTTGTGAAAAGTTGTGAGAGTTGTGAAAAGTGCTTAGGAACTCATTGCGGTGAATAATTAGGATGCTCAGAATGCATAAGGTAAGTGAAGATTAAATTTGAACCACTGCAACCCGTTTCAAATGAACAAGTTCTGTTATTTCACAGTTTTAAAACAAAAATCAGGTGCCGCGTCTTTAACCGTTACTCTGTCAACAGAAAAAAATTGGTCAAAGGAGGCAGGCACTGTTGCTACAGTGAAGGTAAAAAATAAGGTCAGGGAATGTAAGAGAAATTATTTTGAAATAGTAAAACAAAAGGCTATATAAGAAATTCTTGCCAATATAACCTGGCAATTCTGACCTTTCAAGGTAACTTTCTTTGCTTTGATTTGTTTTGCAGTGGAATTAGACATGGCATCCCATACAAATACCACTCACTCAAAAGTACAAAATGTAACATCAAACAATATATAACAAATAAAAAGATAAAATGTTCAAACGGTGCTCAGGGCTCCACCAATCAAGACAAAAGAATGCACACGAATAGTTACCCTGACCTACAAGTCAAGATTTGGAAAATGGATGTCTGATATCTGCTCTGCTTCTGACACATTGTGTTAACTTTTGAGTCAAAATGGAGAACTAATTAACCCTTAGGACAATCTGTATGTGTGTTTGTTTTCTCATTCATGCTTGTTTGTGTTTATTTTAGCTTTTTTTGTTTTTGTTTCCTCTATTTTAAATTACCATAAAATCACTATATATAAGACTTTTTCACACATGTTAGTGGGTCTGTGGAGTGACCCCAGTGCACACTAGATTTAGTTCCGTTTCCTTTATTTTTGGGTCAGCCTTGTTCACATACATGGTGCATATTCACCCCATTTCCTTTATTTTTGGGTCAGCCTTGTTCACATACACTGTGCATCATTCACCCCAAACATCGCACCATGAGCCACGTGAGAGTCCATCAGCTGATCGCCAAGCTTATTTCTATGACAACGCACTTCAAGCGGACAGAACCCCGTGAATACGCACGCACACACTTCACCTATACGCAATAGTCTTTTCTTTCACCTTTGCCTAAATACACTGTGAGGACTGTACGCGCTGGTGGTAGGGGAGAAAAAGATTTTAAAACGACATGACAGACCCAGGCTCACCTGTGCGGGCAGAGGCAGGAGGAGACTAGTCTCCTTCTAGAGACTGATATTAAATGGATCCAAATTGCCTTGTCAGACGAACGAAACGGCAGCTCTGCAGCGCCCATTCATACAAATATATATTTTGCCCAATTCCAAGCACTGTTACTGTCACAGGAGACCACGTAGGTCAGCCCGAGGTTGGCCACGTTCACATCACACTTGCCTCGCTCCAGAGTGCAGGTCTGGTCTCTGAATGCGCACCCGCTCTCGGAACGAATGCTCTTTTACGTCGACCTAACTAGTGGCAGTGTGAAATCGACCTTAGTTTGAGGTCTTTGTTGTGAATTATAATCAAAAACTCACCCAAAAAAACAGGTCTTTGACATTGACAACATTGTGGAAGAGAGTCACTGGTCAACAATTGGTCCTCATGCAAGAGTAGATACAAAACCTAAAAATAAATAAATACATAATAATAATAACCAAATCATGCATTTTGTTCTTGCATACATGATACAATCTTCTTTAGATACTTTAAATACATATTTTTTCTCAAGTAAAAATACTAACACATACCTAATCCAGGATGTCTATGGCTCCTTTGTTCTCATTATTATCCTCGACTTAGGTGGGTTTCATCTTGTTTTCAACACTGATGCCATGTTCTCTATGACTGGTGCTCAGGAGAACAAGGTTTTCCTCACTTTGGTACATAGGACATGTGGTGTTGTTCTGGTGAAGGCAAAGGTGGATGAAACAACCTCTCGTTTCGTTTTTCCAGCAGCTCAGGTGGGAGCTCAGGCTTAATTCTTCTCATCGTGCCAATCAGTGCCATTGTTTTTGTCTTGTAGGATGTGAAGGAGTTATCACATGGGATGGTATGTCCCTAGAGCAACTTGACAATTTTCCAGAACCACCCTCATCCCTTGGTTGTCCTCCGGAATGTTGCCAGTCATCCCCGTGTATACTTGAAGTCTCCAAACATAAGATGGTTGGCATCACGTTACCCAAATCCTCATGCCATATTTGCTTTCTTCTTTGGCAGGTAACAGTTTGAAGCTAAAATGGAACAAGCTATTTGTCAACACAGAAGGTCTGGTCTGGATTGAACAGCAATATTCCACATGACCCACATATTCTAGTCCTGAGGAACTGGGGCCAGCGATATGCACCAATGCAGTATATGGTAGAACTTTTCGTGCATTCCCTTTTTTTTACTGCACAGCCTCAGGGTTGATTCATTTCTGGATGTGTAAGCCATATGCCAGAGAATAAATAATGTGGTATATGAGTAAAAGTGTATGGCCAAACTAGGACACTTTATCGAAAATGACGTCTAGATATGTCATTTATAGTCTTCTGACTTATGCAAGCTCTTTGATATGGCGCATAAGAGAGGTTACTTACAGCTGGGGTACCTGATTTTCACACCGTGGAAGGAGGAAGTAGGTATTTAAATCTATCTAACTCGTCCCTAGCTCTCACGTACCCTTTGGCACATCGTTAATCTCCATATTTAGCAATGTTCTGGCACATGCACGGCTTTAGAATTTTTTTTTTTTTTCCGATGGCAGAAGTGCTTGTCGAATATATACTGTGTGAAACAAAGCCTCTAACTGGAGTCTAACTTGAGAAACAGAACTTTTCTCCCCCCAAGGAATGTGTCAAGATGCTCCAGAGACAGATCAATACTAATGCAAAGATGCCCAAAAGTATGCACGGACTAAAACATAATAGTGTTATGCATCTGCCCCAAGGGAAAAAGAAACACACACACAAATGTCAAGTTTGCATGCAGTCTCACAGTTAAGATAACATCTGAAATGTATAGGCTTTAAAAACTTTGTAAAGAAACTGGAGAATTGCCAAGGAATTGAGCAAGACTTACCACTTGTTAGCGTCACTGTGGGCGTGTTGGAGCCAAGGGCAGGCAGATCTCTGCTGAACACTGCTGGTGACAGGCTCTTTGTCTGGGCTCAGCTGATAGTGAGAGATTGACAGGGTCGAGGTCAGGAGGACCATCTATATCTCCCTTGTGTCACCATTGTTCGCATGTTTTTAAAGCTGCCTGACTCTCTCACATCTGACTTCTGGGGGAGTTTCATGGATCTATATGCAGGGTCCCTCTCTCCATGATAGCCTACTGATGATCCTGACAAACTAGACTGTGTGTGTGACTGTGTAAATACAGTACAAATGGCTAAATGTTTTGATCTGCCTACAATCACACGTTTGTTAAAAATTTAAGTCGATTAATGGTTGTACCAGACTTGTATTTCTTTACTGTAAAAGCAGCTAGTTGTAAAAAAAAAAATGTGACAGTTTAGTTTGATGAATACCACAAAGAAGCAATTTTTATTTATTTTTTTCCCAATAAAGATGTGGGATAGATCCAGAGTGATTTCCACATGGTTCTCAACAATGTCACGGTTCATCAACAGAATGAGAGATAATTGTTCATTCTGAAACATGTCTGGCACTCATTTTCAAAATTATGTACAGGCCCTTTAAAGGTGGAAGTTTTTGTTTTTTTTGTTGTTTTTTCTTTTGTGAAAATTGTAGCTGCTGTAATTCATTCAATATCAGTAAAGTTCATGACAGTTGCACACGTCCCTATGATGACGTTTGCATGATTTTCAGTAAGAAGTTCAAAAGAACCTAATATAACCACACGGATCCTGCAGTCTCTACAACCAAAATTCAAAATACATCAGTAGATCAGTATCACCTGGATACCAAAATTTCAGGTATTGCACAGCACAGGACCTGTTTTCTTCATTCCAGGAGGGATCCAAAGAAATGAAGAGCACACAGGCATTATATTCTCAGACATCCAACATGCAAAACATGTTGCAAAACAGCCAGTAAAATGGTGTGCTGTGACATCCAGAAGGATAGGAGGAAGTTTATTTTTCCTGATGGCTCCAACGAGGGAAATCTTCCGCAGAAGCTCTTGGGCCAATGAATAGAAAATGAAAAAGTCACAAGTGGAGTCTTTCGGTCATCTGCAAAGTGACGTGTTTGCCGGTCTTCCCCAGGTAAACATCTGACTTTCATGAATAGGTTGTGGCCACATCGGCACCCAAATCTTGATTCCATATTTGAAAGCATTTTTTGCTATGAACTGCCGGAAGCTGCATCTTCCTTTGAATTGCACTAGCTGCTCATCCACTGTGACATCTCTGCCAGGGTTGAATAGAAGAAGAAGGTGGTCACATGTGCCACAGGCATCGGATGGGAGCAAGCTTGTCCTGTCGGTTTGGTTGGTGTAACATGATTTAATTAAATTTCACTTTGTGTGGGCTCTCCTTTTGACCTGTAGCCCCCCAGACAAGATCAAAATTCCTGTATATGCAAAGGGGACTCTAAGGAATCCACTGGTTTCCAGGTTTTATGGTTTTAAGTCAGCTATGTGGATAATGATGTCTGTCATCTCTTCTGTATGTGTAATCCCTCAGTCATCCAGGTAGGTTCCATAGCTACCACTGGGATGGGTGGCAAAACGTCTTCACTCTTAATTCAATTCTGTCAACTGGACAAACATTTTTCTTATGTTACGGAACCTACCTGAATGACTGAGGGATTACGCAGACATCTTTCAAAAAACTATGGGCAAGCCAGCCTCAAACTGGTAAGGGATCTGGAAGATAATGCCAAGAAATTAGAGAATAGGAATCACTTGGGCTTTAGCCTTACATGTCGACACAACCAAAACTGAAAAAGCCACTTGGATGGGGGTCTTTAACTTAAACGTTTGTCCAGTTAACAGATTTGAATTTTCGTTTGCCATCCCTCCTGTAATTAACAGATTAAATACAAGGGCTAATGGTTCAGCCATGTGATCTGATCAAAAGTTTGCATTTGACACAAGACTTTCCTAATGTCAAAATATGTTACTGCGAGGAACATGTTTCTAAAAGTAGAAGAGCACCATTAGGGTGGTGTGTTTGATGATGTGTTTAAGTTGCTCCAAGTCTTATTCCGTGGCTTTATGCCCCACTAGCCCGCAGCCTCTGCAGATTGACAGAAATCATCCCCTCAGCTTGGACTTGGACCTCTTCTGCACACCCCCTCTCTCCTCGGGACACGGATAATGAGGAGGAACTTGGAGCCAAAAGAAGAGGGCGTAATTATGAAACTGTAATATCACAGTGTTGAAGCAGATGAAAGCATCTGATATTTATTCACAATTTTAAAGTCATGTTCTAATGAGAAAATTTGCTGATAGATATCAAGGTGAAACTTAATTTTTTTTATCACATCAAACTAGCAAGTTTTAGCCAGAACTTCCCTCCTGTCACATCCGGTAAACATGTGATTCTTGTGTACATTAAGTGCCTTGCTCAGAGACACAACAATCTTTCTTAGGCATTAGCTCAGTTGGTAGCTGATTATGTTTGGTAGAGCAGTCAGATCCACTGACCCACAGGTTGGCAATACGATTCCAGATGAATACCGTCGTTGTGTCCACTTAACCTCCTCGTCCCCAGGGTCTGCGTACACTGGTGTATAAGTGTGTGCGTGAATAGGTGAGTGATGTAAAGTGCTTTTAAACGTAGAAAGGTAAAGGTAGAAAAGTGCTGTATAAATCTGACCATTTACCATTTAGTGTGTGTGTATGTGTGTGTGTATATATAAATATATAAATATATACACACACACACACACACATATGTTTAGCACAGGTGGATCATCTAACTGTTATCACTGCATCATAGTTTTTGTCAGAGGTGGGTAGAGTAGCCAAAAAATTTACTTAAGGTAATGTTGCTTCAAAATAATATTTCTCAAGTAGAAGTACAAAGCAATGGAAAAAAGAAATTACTCAAGTAAAAGTGAAAAAGTATTTAGTAAAACAAGAATTCAAGTAAAAGTAACTTAAAGAGTAACTGTCAGGACGTAACATCCGATTTGTAATTTAAGTTTAAGACAAAAATAAATAATTAAATAATGCACAAAATCTGATATTTTCAAAGGACAGACACAGCAATGAGGAAAAAAGAGAAACACAAATGTTCAAATCAACATAAAGCTTGTCACTTGTAGACTTACTCACTCTTAACTCATGTAAGAGTACCATTACGAAAAAAATCTTACTCAAGTAGGAGTACAAGTATGCTACTAGAAAAGTAAATGTAACTTAGTACTACCCATAGGGCCCTCAAAAAGCTAGGAACCGGTAACCAGATCATACCAGCAACCTATAGCACTACTTCATCACAAACTTCAATGAACAATATTAACCTGTTTCAAAGTCATATTCAAAGTTATAGCCTGGATGGAAAAGCATCAAACCGTGGGAGTGGAGGAAAATCTCTCAGTGGCCTGGAAGTCGGTACTGTTTTGTTATTCATAGAGTGGAGATTTGGTATTCAGGAAGAGTTGTGTTTATAAACAAGAATACTGCTGATAAAGACCTCCAGAGGTGAGGCGAGATGCACGGCTAAGGATTACACTGACCGAGACTGTTTCACTGTTTCAAAGATCTTTGTGTTATTTGGCAGGAATATTAGCAGTTAACTAGCAGTTATCAGGTAACTGGATAAATTAGTTCCACATTTATGATATATGCCTGACTGTCAAATTTGGCAGGGTGGCAAAACAGGGTGGAAAAACTTCACAGCCAGAGCATTAAAAAATCAAATGGCTCCTGATTTTTCAGCAGGCATCTGCAACAAAATAATGCATAATACATGCACACTCCAATAATTAGACTGGAGTGTACCATTCAATACGTTACAAAAATGACTTGACACACATCTAAATATTTGTGTTGCCTTGTCATCAAAAAGCCAGCTGCTTCCATTGCAATGTTGCTGTTGATACATATCCTTCTCACAGGAGCACTTGATCTCTGTTATAAATGCTACTTCTTTTACCGTTGTGGTGGTAATGACACAAGAGAAACCCATAGATGCTCATTTGGTTCATGTTCTGGGCTCTGGTAAGCCCGTCTGACAGATGGACAGGAGTCGTAGTGAACTATTCCCATGTCCCAGAACTCCTTAACTCACCCATTTAGATGTAATGAGAAGCAGATGGAGTCTTGGACAGAATGAACAGATTGGATGATCTGACATACACTCATTCTTTCACTCTTTCATTAAAAGCTCAGCTGGAGTACACATGTGGAGGAGCTGCTATGCGGCTGGCTAGTAAACATCCTGGGTTAAATTCCCCAGTCAGATGCGGCATCTTTGTTTGGAGATTGCATTTTCTCACAGTATCAGGTGTCTCCAGGCGTCTCAGCCTTTTCTGGTTTACCCATTAACCTAAAACACAAAGAAAAGGTTTTTGTTTCTGCTTGGTGGAGATAGGTCCCCAGGACCTGCACTTTTGTCGCCTCTGTGTGTGTGTGTGTGTGTGTGTGTGTGTGTGTGTGTATATATATATATAAACCAGAAGTTTACATATACTATATAAAAAGACACATACCCATCTAAACTAAACTGTTTAGGTTAGGTAGGATTACCAAAATTATTTCTACTTGCTAAATGCCAGAATAATAAGACAAGAATTTTTTTTTTTTGGACAATTTTTCATTACTTTCTTCAAAGCCAAATCTTTACATACATTTCATTAGTATTTGGTACCATTGCCTTTAAATTGTATGACTTGGGTCAAATGTTTTGGATTTCCTTCCACGAGCTTCTCACAATAGTTGGCAGGAAATTGGAACTGGAATGGAATTTTGGCCCATTCCTTCTGGCAGAACTGGTGAAACTGAGCCAAGTTTGAAGGCCGTCTTGCTCACACAAGCCTTTTCAGGTCTGACCATACATTTTCAATAGGACTGAGATCAGGGCTTTGTGATGGCCACTCCAAAACACTGACTTCATTATCCTTAAGCCGTTTTTTACACATAATGTTCTTTCCTCATGATGCCATCTATTTTGTGAAGTGCACCAGTCCCTCCTGCAGCAAAACAACCCCACAACATGATACTGCCACCCCCCCATTTAGTTTCGTCAGACCACAGGAGATGTCTTCAAAAATTAAGGTCTTTGTCCCTGTGTGCATTTGCAAACTGTATTCTGGCTTTTTTATGTTTCTTTTGGAGTAAAGGCATCTTCTTGACAGAGTGGCCTTTCAGCACATGTTGGTACAGTACTCATTTCACTGTGGATAATGACACACTCTTACCAGCTTCAGCAGCATCTTCACAAGGTCTTTTGCTTTTGTTCTTGGGTTGATATGCACATTTTGGACAAAGCTCATTTACCTCTGGGACACAGAACCCGTCTCCTTCCTCAATGGTTTGATGGCTGGACATTCCTATGGTCTTTATACTTGCATATAATTGTTTGAACAGATGAGCATGGCACCTTCAGGCATCTGGAAATTGCACCCATGGATGAACCAGACTTGTGCAAGTCCACAATTCTCTTCCTGATATCTTGGCTGATTTTTTACTTTCCCATGATGTTACACAAAAAAGCAGTGTGTTTCAGGTGTGCCTTCAAATACATCCACAGGTGTGGCTCTAATTAACTCAAATGTTGTCAATAAACCAATCAGAAGCTTCCAAAGACATGACATCATCATCTGGGTTTTCCCAAATTCTTTAAAGGCATAGTAATCTTACTGTATGTAAACTTCTGACGTTGAAGACAGTAATGAAAAATTGCCTAAAAAATCCTTCTCTCATTATTCTGGCATTTAGCAAATAGAAATAATTTTGGTAATCCTAATTGACCTAAAACAGGAAAAGTTTAGTCTGATTTCATGTCAGACAGTGAGAAAAAAGTGTATGTGTCTTTTTATATAGTGTATGTAAACTTCTGGTTTACACTATATATACAGTGGGTCAAAAAAGTATTTAGT
>KN483458.1:4340-24893 GCA_000787095.1 Periophthalmodon schlosseri | reverse complement strand
GGGTGGGCATCTCTGGTTTTGCACTAAGCTGGTCCAAGTCCTTTGACAGTGTTTAAATCCAGGCTCAAAACGGTTCTGTTTAGCTGTGCATATGACTGAAAGGTTTTTATTCTGCACTCTTCTCTTTTAATGTTCATTTTATGACGGTTATTTATGTTTTGATTTGTTGTATTGTGATTTTAATGTATTTCTTATTCTGTAAAGCACTTTGAATTACTTTGTGTACAAATTGTGCTATACAAATAAACTTGTCTTGCCTTGTCTACAGAAGAAGACCTCACTATTGATCTTATTCCGCCACTCCCACTTTTCCCATAAATGCAAGTAAACTGCACTTTCTTTGTGGTGGCGCTTCTGGTTAAGTGGGAATCCTATTCATTTCAATGGAGAATTTGGGAAAAGTTTTACCACTAAAATATTAGTAGTAGGTTCATTGGTGTAAAATGTTTGATGTTCATGTGACCAACAAGTCAACACTGCACTGATTCTCAGAGAGGTTTTAAAATGGCTCATCTTCAATGAAAAGTATATATAAGTATATATACGTATAGATGTATAAGTATATAGCTAATGGTTTGTGGTGCAACTGCCTTTATAGTTTGTGCTCAACAAAAAAGAAATGCACGTACAAAAGGGCACTATTACAAGATCACAAAGTTAGCATGATTAGTTTCAAGTTTAAGAATATTTAATGAAGCCAGCATAACATAAAATAAAAAATAGAATTATTGAATGGAAGTTCATCTTTTTTTTCTTTTTTATAAGATAATGAACAGAATCGGTGAAAAAAGGCAACCTTGTCTGACTCCAACATGCACATGCTGGGTTTCAGATGGTGTGTGTGGTGATGTGGTAATTGTTATTATTATTATTGTTATTTTTGTGGTAACAGTTTAGCAGTTTGGGGGTTTTGTCACTAATAGAAATGATCAAGTTCAACATTTGTGTTTTTACCTTTAAGATATTTCCTGTGAGAATACCGTGTAATCTTTAGGGAACTTCTGCTGCTGCCCCATCTGGGAGTATGACATCATCTCATTTTCCACTTTGTTTTATGAGGTTGAGGAGGAGGTCTGGGCTCTTATTACTCCTATTTTAATCAATTTAGTAAAATCTACAAAATTACCAGAACATGCCTATATAATGCTCCCAATCTCAAAACAAAAAATCTATATATATTTCCATTTTGCATGTTGAAGAAGACCTAATATTTTCTTTAGTATTTAGTAAGTAATAGTAGTAGTAAACAAATCATTACTTTTTACTTTACGTTTTGATCATCGAAAACCGCAACCTACATAATAATAGAGACAGGTCCCTTGACTTCTAGTGCAGATTCTCGCCTGCCTCTTAACCTAACGTCACTAAACAGGGCTGTTGTCGGACCATGCAGCTGGCCCCACCCCTTCATAGCAGTATTGCTAGCTGCTGACTTCTATGTACTACTATATGTGGAGTTAATATGATTGACTGAGGTTCAGGAGCAAACTACGCCTTAACATCTTACTGCTCCTCCCCAGCGAACCACAGCATCTTCAGACACCACCATATCTTTACTGAATAGCATTGTTGTGGCGTGGTCCTTGCTAGTGAAGGGTTTTTATTTATGAAATTGACAATGCAACATGTAAAACCTAGAGAACGAAAGTCTTATGAAAAAATGTGGTCTGTTGACACGTACATGAGATAGGTGCAAATTGAGAAGTGTATGGAGTAATCTAGTGATGAGAGAACCACTATAACATGGTTAAAATGTCATTAAAAGTGGATTTTGCATAATTTGTCCCATGTAACTTTTCTGGTACAGGGTCCACCCTCTCTTGTCTCCATGGAGCTGTTATTGTTTTGCCTTAAATGTTCCACAGTGTAGTATTAAACTTGTATATTTCTATAGATGGAGACAAGGAGTAAAGCCAGACAGGCCAAGTTACAGGCTGGATCTGTGGAGAGGTAAGCCCACTCACAGTAACAATGGATGTTTATCAATGTACTTTTAGCAATAAAAACATCTGTACTTGAATACTAGTAAGATAGATACATTTAATACCATGAAATATTCCAGGCAAAGCAATAACATCTCTGTGAAGAGCAGGCACAGTGCTTAGTGTTTTGTTCATACAGTCTCTAGTGTCCTTTCTATTATAGATACCTCCCCTGCTCACACATTACTAATGCGCACACTGAGTCGGCGGCCATGTTCCTCCCCCTTGTCTCTGTAACTCTGCTCCAATCGGATCTTCTCGGTTTCGGTTCCCTCGGAAATCGTCCCACCTCCGTTGCTCTGGAAACTGCTGGGCTTTTTGAAGATTGGCGTAGTTTTTGTTTTAGCCACTTTATCGAAAAAGGCGAAATCGGCTACGTATTTGCCATTGGGGCAGAGGGAGACAACGGGAGGAAACTCGTAGCCCCACAGGATCTCGTCAGGCAGGTAGGACGTACGAACCTGGCAGGTAGCTGAGGTCGATTCCACTGTGGCATTCATGATCACCAACAGCTCAAAGTCAGACAGCTCTGGGTCAGTCCAGCCGCCCCCTGCTGGACACAAGAGAGCATTACAACAGCCAAATTTAACAGTGTGTTTTCTGATGTCTAAGGTGTATGTTCTATTTGCCTGAGCAGCCAGTCCTTTCTACATTCTGTTTGAATCTAAAAGAATCTGAACTCGAACCACAGAGTGTGAAAAACCTCCGTTCTAACTTGAGACAGTCCGACCACAGCTGCTAATTTGTGGCACATGTCTCTCAAAGGCAGAAGACATCTCCTCTTGAAAATTCTTATGCCATTCAGTTCAGTTGTTGATTCTGCATAAATCCACCATCTTTCTTAGTCCTCTGCATTCTTTTTCGGCCCTTTTTACTCGTAAGCCACCATGTTTGTTTTGACATGAATGGACCATGTGTTTCTCTAATTGGTTAATCTGCCTGTCAGTCACACCCAATGGAAATTGGGGAGACAGGATATTCTTCCAGACCTTAACGTTTTTGTCAAGTTAGTACATCAAAGCATGTGGTTTTGGCTGGCCAGACAAATGTTCTATACAATCTATAGGGATGTCAAGATTATTTGGTTGATTGTTAATTGTGATCCTTCAGGTCACAAAATAAGTGAAAAAGTTAAGACAATCATGAAAATTTTGGAAGCAAAAATAAGCCATTTTAATTGAATCTACACCCCAAACCTAAATGTTTTTTTTTTGTTTTTTTTATTTTATATTAACTTAATTTCATCATTCAGAAAGTTTAATTTAAAAAAAACAAACAAAAATCTATCGATTAGATGAAGCGAATAAAAAAACTGTACTGTTGTTTTGTCATGGTGTCAATAAATGTCACTAAAAGACAAAAATTTTGACAAAAAAATCATGACATCCCTAGTTCAGCTTTAAGAGGGAAACCCACCAGACACAGTTCAGGTTGGGGGAATATAAGTTTAGAACATGCCAAATGAAATCAGAATATGAAGATCTCTACTTTTCCACACCCACTCCTCCCAATAACAATCCAAAATAGACTATAGTGGGTGTCCTTACTATTGAATTTTTTATTACAAATTTGAAACGGAAATAAAAAGTGCACTAGTATATGCGTCATGAAAACATACTTTGACACATCTACAAACCATATCAGCTACAGGAAATCAAAAAAAGGAAGTAAGCACTTCCTCTTCTGAAAACTGTGAACTAGTAGGACTGTAGCAACCAATTTGCATGTGCTCTTAGTACTTATATCTTAGTACTGATATAGTACTTATATCTTATTACTGATATAGATCCAGATCATTCTAAAACTATTCAGGAAAGGTCAAACTTTTCTTGTATTGATACTCATTTTTTTATCAGTTAATGTCAGGGTATTTTTGACATTTTTGACATTTTGATTTGAATGTGAACTTTATTCTTTATTTAGGACCTCAGCGATAACAATTCTTCCTGGTGTTCACATAAACCATTAACATGTTACCTTATGTTGTTTTGAAAATGCTGTATTCCCTGAAAACAACGTACTAACATGCTTAATAAGTTTCACTTTGATTGTTGACACTCTGAGTCCCCACTCCCCCTTCAGAGCACTATCACATGAGCGTGCATTACACTAATGAAACTACTGCACATCGCATCAGGTTTGTGAAGTTGTAGTGTATTGTTTTGCATCATGCAATGTAGGCTTGTGGGCAGAGCATTGGGCAGAATTTTACTGCTTACTGTAAGGAGGGATCAAATAGGGCCCAGGAGAGATTGCTTAAGTACTGAAACATGCATGTATGACATCTAAAACCTCTTCAGGCATGTTTTTGATGAGGAAACAACATTATAACATGGTAGAACTCTCATGGTAGAATATTCCCCTCTTTAAGTAGTTATTTTCATGTATACCATGTCCATGTGGCTCACCTTTGTTGGCCCAGGCTCGGAGGGGGCTGGCGTCGTCGATCACATGGTAAAAGGTGAGGGGGAGGATGAGAAAGGGACTGTCACTCGAGGTATCCACACTGAAGGGCACGTTCCTCTGGTCCAAGCGCACTGTCTCCCCCTCTTTGGTCAGGGAGGTCTGGAGCAGCTTACCCGTCACCTATACAACAAAAACAGTGCATTACATGGGTGCTGTGCTGTCATCTGAAGTTTACTCTCTGCAGGGTGCATTCAGAATCATTCATTCCTTGCTTGTCGCCTACAGGATATTTCTAACCATCCCTTGCAGTGGCATTGTCTTTACTGTCCAAAATGGATTGGCTTTCACTGTCAGTCAGTTTGATTTTTGTAAAGACTCATTCACAATGGAAGTGTATGATGAATGGAGTAGACATTCACAAGCTACATTTAGCCCTCTCATTGCTGTAGTCTTGGCTCTTGTCTCAGTTTAGTGTTGTTTCATTATCAGATTGGAAGATGTTTCTGACCTGACAGCCGATGAGCAGACTCTTGCGCATGTTGGCCACTCGGATCATGAGGCAGGGCACTCCGTCATGAGAGGAAACCACAGCGTGCTGACTGAACTTCACTGTCTCTCCACGCTTCTTCGGACGCGCCACCTGACACACATGGAAGAAAACATTTGGGAATATTATAAATATTTTAAGATGCTATTTTGTTTGGTCATTTAATAAAATGTCCTAAGCAAGTGCGTACTCCTAGTGGCCACAAGAGGCATGCGCCACTCAAACTCCTCATTTATAAAACCCTCCGTGCGCACTCCGCCTGCAGTCTGTGCTTTATAAATCCCACCTGCAGCTGAAATCTGTCCAGGTGAACCCACTTCACGTCACGCCCTCTTCACACCTCCAATTCACCTTAAAAGGACAGGCCACGCCCTCTCCACGCCTCCAATTTACCATAAAAGGAAAGGCCACACCCTCTGTGGTCTGAATGGTTAAAGGAGTGGGACGTGAGCCTGTATGAGGGATTCAGAACAGCCTGGCCCAGCCTATAAGTAGACTAGGCGGCTACTTAGGGCCGCAAGGCCAGGAGCGCCAAAGAGCCCATACATTTATATTGAATATAATAAAATATGAAACAGCTTAAATATCCCCCCAGATCCCCTTTGCATGTAGTAGTTGTGACATTCTGGATGTTTTCAGTCTGATGTTAGTCTTATAAATACAAATATAACTGGCCAAGGTGATGAGACCATGGTCATAATGTTGTGAAATGTGAATCACCAATAGCTGAGCCAGAGTACATCCACTGCTGGGGGCTCCAGAGACAAATTCAGCTTAGGGCCCCCTGAAAGCTAGGTCCAGTTCTGTTCAGATGGCCTCCCTGAGAGAGAAAAAAGAGTGAGGGAGGGATATATGGATCAGCCGCTAGGGGACAAAGGCTTCGGTACCAAGGAGAGGCACTGTTATTTTGCCAGTAGGTCTCTGCACGGAACATCAAAACTCTGCTTACCTGTTTGAGTGCGCGGGCCTTAATTATGTCCTTTATTTAGACAGGGAAGGCCCTTGAGAGCAAGCTCTCATTTGCTAGAACTTCCAGTTAAAAAAAAAAAATGCAGGGAAAATTTTGGGTTGGGTTCAGGTTCAGACAGTAGGCTCATGGACTCTGCCGCACGGGGCGCAAAGGCAAACGTGAAGTGTTGGAGCTGCGTTTACCCCCAGGGCTTCATTAAACTAAAGCCTTGCTCATGTTCTCTGTTTGAGGGAAGAGCTTTCTCTCAGGTCACATCATTATTTCATCCTCTCTGCGTTGGATCACAGCTATAGACTGCATATAGAAATCTATAGTCAAAGCACAGACTAAGGGAGATCCAGTGCTGCACTGGGAAAGTGCAGGCACTCGTGCCTGAGAGCGCATGGCTTCAAATGCAGAATATTATTTAGAATAATGAGTGGAAAAAACAGTCTTTCTCCATGTTTTGGCCATGTGCTTAAATGTGCAAATCTGAATGTCATTATTTTATACGATGTAGCCTATTTTCTGATTTCCTGATGAAACAGGAAATCTTCACGTCTGCTCCTCTTCACGAGTGTCGTCTTTTCCCCGTATCTCCAGACTAGGGGAGAGCACATGTTAGGGTCCTAGCTGGCGTAGAGATAAGCAAAGTGCTGCGCTTAGCAGGAGTTTTATAAATCCCACGTCTGGCGCAGAGGGCGCCTACGCAATGCGTAAACTTTATGAATGAGGCCCCTGGAGATGGGTCCCACTCAGGTTGGCCCAGCGGCATTGAAGGATGGGTCAAATGAAGAGAATTAATTTTCCTCACATGTGAAATAACTTAAAAATTTAGATACCCTCCAGGCTATTGCTTAAAAATGACCTTTGACCCCAGTGCATACCTTGGCGAGGAAGGTTCCAGTGATGAAAATCTCCATGAGCATGGTGATGACGAGCTGCACGATGAGGAGGATGATGGCAGCGGGACACTCCTCCGTGATGCACCTGAAGCCGTATCCGATGGTGGTCTGAGACTCCAGAGAAAAGAGGAACGCTCCGGTCAGAGACTGCATCTGCATCACACACGGGGTGTGGTTGGACGGGGGGTCGAACTCTGCCACAACACCACAGGAAAAATGGGTTAGATTTCACAGTAATATTATTTATTCTGGAAGTTGCCATGGACGCTGCCATCGTCATTCGGGTTGTATTATTTTGCATGAGCTGTTTTAGGGCTTCCCAGAGTGTTCCCTTGGTGCACATGAACACTGAACATTTTACACATACTTTATATCAGATTTTAGCTGCAAAACGTTTCTCAAATTCTCCATTGAAATTAATAGGATTCCTGCTTAAGTGTGAGAGTCACCACAGAAAAAGTGTCGTTTGGAGCATTTAGAGGCAAAAATGGCCGGGCCGGAACAAAGTCAATAGTAGTTTTTTAAGATGAACATGAAGAGCAGGAGTCACATAATATTATATAGGACTTGTTGATGGGTGTGGTTTGACAGGGCGTCAAACTCTGCCACTTTGCCATTGTAATCACTGTTGTTGCTGCATTTTGGTTGACAGGTGGATTAGCCAGTCAGGGACAAGTGTGGTCCATCTATATCAAAACAAATATGGCTGCTTACAAGCTAATATCCCTCTGTATAAAAACACAGATATCAATCTGCTTGTCTCCATGGATATAGATAAGTCCATAAGGCCATGCTGTTAATATTTCAAGCAAAAGAAGATCTTCATGGAAACAAGCAGAAAAGTTACTTAGTGCACCTTTAATAGTAAGTCTCCTGAGTCTTACCGAGCAGATCTCCGTGCACCAGAGCGACCAGGTACCACAGCACTCCGAACACGAACCAGGTCCCAGCGAACGTGGCCGTAAACAGGAAGAACTTATATCTCCACTGCATGTCCACAAAGGTCGTCCACAGGTCCCGCAGGTAGAGGGCGCTGCGGCCGCTCACATGCTCGATGCGGATGTTACTCCGCCCATCTTTGGACATGACACGCCTCCTCTTCCTGAGAGCTCCGCCCACTCCCGCAATAGCCCCACCCAGTAGAGGCTTGAGTACATCCGTCTGTGTCTGGGAGTGGCACACTTTGTTGGGGGAGGAGCTACGAGACGAGGAGGGTGTGGACGATGTCATCTGGACAAAGAAACAAGAACATAACATTATATTTATTGTATTCAGATCTTGTTTGTAATAGTGTAGTCTTAATTGCCTGGCATATCATTTGTCTTTTTTTCAGTGATGCATGTGAAATGAAGCTCATTGGTCATCGGTCATTTACAAACAAAATCAAACTTCCCTCACCTCAGATAAACAGTTTAGTGTTTCGCTAACTGATTCTACAGAAATTTACAATGTTTCTAAGTTAACCCTTTGATATTTTTTTCCCTTCTGCTTCCTTCCTCGTAAGCAGTCATATTTGTTTTGAAATGGACAGACATTGCGTATGTGTATTCTGGATCCCAGGCAATATTTTTAATATAATTGATAATATATTCAGTAGAGTTGTCAAAAATCAATAACCAGATTCTAATCCATATTAAGACTATATCAAAACTAGTTACTCATTTGAAAAAAAAAAAAAAAGTGTCAAAAGTCAAAAGTTTGGATACACCTTCTCATTCAATGTTCATTCTTTATGTTTAGTACTTTCCAAATTTTAAATACATTTGGAAGACATCAAATATATGATGCAAGATGTATGGAATTATGTAGCAATAAAAAAATATTCACAATAGGTTTTATATTTATATTTTTATATTTTTAGATTCACGGTCCTCAGAGTATCCACCCTTTGCTTTGTTGACAGCGCTGAAAACTTTTGGCCTTCTTTCAGTGATCTTCATGGTGAGGTCTCCAGAAATGGATTTCACTTCACAGCTGTGCCGTGTCAGGGTTTATTAGGGAATACAAAGTGTGCAGTGATCACCACAAAGGGTGGCTATTTTGAAAAATCTAAAATGTCATTTCTCAGTTTTTTCCGTATGTGTTTATTCATAGAACTCGATGCTGCTTCCTTTTTCTTCACAAACTGACACTTGACTGACTTCACTTGAAAACTATGACAAATATATAGCACAGTTACTATCCCGCCAAATACTTAGAAAAACATACACACTTGTCAAATGTACCTCAAGCTGTGACCCATAACATTACCCATGAAATAAACAAGCCTAAATGCAGCAGCATATATCATGCTCTAGAGATCAGAATGAGTCAGATGAACAGTCATGAGAATGTTTACCACAGTCACGGGGGTTGCACCACAGCCAAAAGCCCCTACACCTGCCCCCTGTGCTTTGTGGTGAAGTTTCTATACAAAGTGTTTCCCTCCACACATTAATTAAAAGAAATAGATGACTCCTTTATACTGTTTTAAGTTTCCAAAAATCACTAAATGACCCAATTTGGACCTGGACCTGATCTGTGAGAGCATCACTATTAGCACACAGCTCTGTTCCTGTTTTAGTTTGGTTTAGTTTCAGTTTTGGTTGTTTTTTTCCATTGCAATAAGCCCTTTCCACTGACAACTATCATGACATCTTGATAATGCCACTTCTGTTTGACGCAAAGTAAATTCACCTGTTTATTTGGACCAATTCACAGTCTCTCTTTATTTTTGCAGAAAAGGGAATAGAATACAGGGACTGCACAAGCCCACTGTTTTTGAAATCATGCACCTTAGACTTGATCAAATTCAAAACACTACAAATTATATACAAAGAAAGACTCAACTAGTTCCCAAGTAAAATCCAGCAAATGTTTAGCAATAAAGGATGGAACGACTGGAGATGACCTATGGAACAGACTTTATGAGGAAATTAAAAATAGCACTTCTACTGTGCAGTTTAAACGCAGGTATAAACAGAAAGTGTTCTGATCTGTCTATTTTGCCTTTTGTCTATTTTAGTTTGGCCCAGTGCACTGGCCCTTTAATAAAAACAAAACAAAACAAGACATGTGTTCATTACTCTGTAATAAGTTCATGGAAGGTCCCTGTAAGTATACAATACCTTTGTCTAAAAACTTAAAGGTATTCATAAATAAGTTAAAATGTACAAAACAGGAACTATTTACAAGCTAATTTACATGCTAACTTATGTTGAGCTCCTAGAGTGCCTTTGGGTTAGCACTAGTATTTTAAAACGTGGTTTGCTGTATTTCTTTACAAGATCACTAATGTATACTGTATTGTGTTGGTACCGTTTCACACCTGCCATATAAAGAACAGTCTAAACCCATCCTGCCGTCAGTGACTTATTGTGTGGAGGTGTTTAACTCGGGGTTCTACGAGGCCAGTATAGAAAGTATTGCAGTATTATGCCCTGAGTGGGGGGTAACAGACTGATATGTAATTCTGATCATTAGTGCCACAAAAGTTTTCAAAGATGTCTGGGTCTGGAACCGTATCCTGTCTCCCTGATTTCAGATAGACGGGGGGATTAACCAATCAGAGAGATGCACTGGTCTCACAAAATAGAACACAAAATAAAACGCAGATTTTTGCAGAATCAACAGTCGAAGCACCAAACTATTTATCTCAGGTAAAAGAAGTGATATGTTTTGTTCTGAATGATACGAGAATTTTAGAGAGGAGGTTTTTCACACTCTGTGGTCCGATTCCAGACCCTTCTGCATTTGAACAGAATGTAGGCAAATAAGTATCAGGCAAATAAGAATCCATCTTGGCAGGCTCCCATTGGTGTTCTTGGTGCGAGTCTGGACCAGTCACAGAGCAGCACTGAGGTTTGGGGCAAAGCCAAAGGTGAAGCATCCAAATTAACCAAAACAAACAAGGACGCCGACATACATACTTCAGCCTATTTGACTGGAAATATCATTTTGTTAGTGAAAATTGTGCAGAGGGAAGTACTTTGTGTATTTGTGGAGGGAAAGCTGTCTGTGCTTTTCTCTCAATTGGATTTAACAAAAGTTTTTTTGTCTTGTTCCGCTGTTGTGACACTTTGACCAATCAGGCTGGAGTACTCGTTAGAACATACCATCACTTTCAGCGGGAGTCATCCCAGATTAATAATGCATAGAACTCAATTCAGAGTCTTATACATATCAATCTGTGTGAGCCAGGTCAAAGTAATTTTGCAGATATTAACCATTTCAATAGATCTTCATTTTGACAGTTAAAAGGCAAATCCTATAGAATTTTGACTGTAGACCTGTTCTGAAGACTCTGTAATGTTAATTCATGAGATAATTCAGAGGTAGTATTATCATGGATACATTAGACATTGCTTTTTTGAAGTTTCACAATTAGATGGGGGCAAAGAGGAGATAAGAAAAAAGGAGAGGAACCTTTCAGTGACTGAGATGTTCCAATCCAACAGAGTCCTGATTGTGGAGCCTGAATGAATCGTAGTGAATGAAGCTAAGAGCACATTTATCTGAGTCCACTTAAATAAAGACATTTGGAAAGGCCAGACCTGGACAAAGACTGACCCCGCACTGAAACCAGAGACAGTTCACAGGGTTTAAGGAGAGAGACCCATTTAAAACTGGCCCCTCACCACCTGTGCCCAAGAGAATAGATTTGGGTTAGACTTTGAATCCCCAGGACATCACAGTAAAGCAGGTAAAGAAAGGCAAATGAGAATGAAATAGGACATATTGTTAGGACCACAGACCGGTTAACAGGTTGTTCTCTTATCAAAAACATGCCTGAAGAGGTTTTAGATGTCACCCATGCATGTTTGAGTATTTTAGCGACCTCTCCCGGGCCCTATTTGAACCCTTCTTACACTTAGCAGTAAGATTGTGTCCAATGCTCCATCATCCATGCTCCTGCACGACAATACACCACAACTTGACAAACGTGATGTGATGTGCAGTAGTTTCATTAGTGGGATGCAGCTGATTGTGTTGTGGTAGTGCTCTGAAGGGAAAAGCAAAGGGAGGGGGGGACTCAGAGCACTAAAAGCAAAACTCAAATTTATAAATGTTAATATGTGTATAATATATGTGTGTTAATGCGTTGTATTTGGCAAATAAAGAATTTTCAAAACAATGAAAGCTAAATATGTTATGTGTTAGCAGTTAATACCCAATAGTGTGATACCCTCTTTTAATAATTATTAATTAATCCCATATTTTCTTTTCCATCCAGTGTTTTGCAGACACGCACAGACTGAGACCTACGTGCGTGCGGTCAGAGCCTCACATGTACAGGGTTTGAATCATGACATTATGTAACCTCTGTTTTAATTACAGCACAACACATATTACGCAAGAAGCTCCCCTCAGAAGACTAATAATCACAGTCACACTATTCACAGGACTGCTCTTTGAACTGTCCCCTGCCACTCTGCTTCTCACAGGGAGGGGGCGGCACACTTCCCTGTAGAACATACAAGCTCTGTCCGTGCCTTAACTGAATGTTTTGCAGTGTTTATTGGTAATAGGTTTTCTTTAGGCCTGCACCTATTAGAGATATGGTGAGGAGCTCGGACTAGAGCCGTTGCTCCTCCTCGACAGGAGCAGCTGAAGCGTTCTGGACATCAGATTCAGATACTTTTTACGTAGATCTCTGTAGATAAAATGAGTTCTCACATTGGCTTCTGTCATAAATAAACAGTGAAAGAGACAGTCTTTTGAACAGCTCTTTGAAATAAACAGATCCAAAAGATTTGGATCCCATAGCCGAAAGTTCCATCACTAACAGTGGTCAACTTCACTGTCTGGTCCCAGTTTAGGGGCTGGTCCAGACAGGCAGGGCATCTGGCTCAGTGCTCTGAGTTTTCTTTGTAACTGTTTGTGTGCGTCTCATTGGCACTTACAGTATGTATTTCCACTGTACCCAATCTCATCAATAAACGTTTTACCATCAAAATATCCCTGACATTTACATTATAAAACTCTACATATTCTGCAGAACAGTCATCATGACAACTTTGTAACTGAGCTCAGTCCAATGTTTACATCCTGACCTCCTCCTTCTCCCTTTCTCTCTCATCTTTCTTTCCATGTTCCATGTATTTCTATTCTCCTCTCTCTCCTCCCCTCTCTCTTTCTTCCTCTTTCCTCTCTCTCTTTCTTTCTCCTCCCTTTCTCCTCCCTCTCTCCTTCTTGTCTATCTCTCCTCTTTCTTCCTCTCCCCCTTGTTTGTCTCTCCTCTCTCTCTCTTTCTCCCTCTATCCCCCCTCCCTCTCTCTCTCTCTCCTCTCTCTCATTCTTTCTTTCTCCTCCCTCCCTCTCTCCCCCTGGTCTGTCTCTCCTCTCTCTCTTTTTCCTCCTCCCTCCCTCTCCCTCTCATCTGTCTCTCCTCTCTCTCTCCTCCCTCCCTCTCCGTTCTTCCTTTCTCCTCCTTTCCTCTCTCCCCCTGTCCCCCTGTCTGTCTCTCCTCTTTCTCTTTCTTCCACTCTCCTCCCTCCCTCTCGCCCTCTCTTCTCTCTCCTCTCTCTCTTTCTTCTTCCCTCCCTCTCTTTCTCCACTCTCTCTCTCTTTCTATTTCCCTCCCTCTCTTCCTCTGGTCTGTCTCCTCTCTCTCTCCTTCTTCCTTCTCCCTCTTCCTGTGTCTCTCCTCTCTTCCCTCTCCTCTCTCTCTTTCTTCTTCCCTCCCTCTCTTCCTCTGGTCTGTCTCCTCTCTCTCTCCTTCTTCCCCTCTCCCTCTCCTGTGTCTCTCCTCTCTCTCTCTTTCTTCTCCCCCCTCCCTTCCTCTGGTCCGTCTCTTCTCTCTCTTCTCTCCTTCTCCCTCCCTCTCCTGTGTCTCTCCTCTCTCTCTTTCTTCTTCACTCCCTCTCTTCCTCTGGTCTGTCTCTTCTGTCTCTCTCCTTCATCCCCCTCTCTCTCTCCTGTGTCTCTCCTCTCTCTCTTTCTTCTTCTCTCACTCTCTTCTTCCCTCTTTCTCCGCTCCTCTCTCCCTCTCCTGTGTCTCTCCTCTCTCTCCCTTTCTTCTTCCCTCCCTCTCTTCCTCTGGTCTGTATCTTCTCTCTCTTCTCTCCTTCTTCCCCTCTCCTGTGTCTCTCCTCTCTCTCCCTTTCTTCTTCCCTCCCTCTCTTCCTCTGGTCTGTCTCCTCTCTCTCTCTCTCCTTCTCCCCCTCTCCCTCTCCCGTGTCTCTCCTCTCTCTCTCTTTCTTCTTCTCTCACTCTCTTCCTCCCTCTTTCTCCGCTCCTCTCTCCCTCTCCTGTGTCTCTCCTCTCTTCTCACAGAGGAATGCTTTGTTACAGCACAGATAAAAGGAACAATAGAGACATTCACAAAGCTGCTTTGTGCCGGGTGAAGCCTGAATAGACAGTGTCCGTTTGGATATACACTTATGGAAGGTACAGTTTGGACCAACAAAACGAGAGACAAGAAAAACTCAAAATCATCACTGACAAAAGTCGACTTTCTTTAATATTCAGCACCAAACTGGAGTGAACATTTGTGACGGCAGAATGATGTTTGTTGGTGAAATAAATGGACAAAAGATGCAGCTTTGACCATGGAACAGACTTTTTAAAGTGAAGCAAAAATGTCTGAAATATAAAGTTAGTCACAAACTTTCAAAATTGTTGAATTATATATATATATATAGATAAATATAGATAGATATATGTATATTTTAGTACAATTTAAATGGATTACACAACCGTTATTTCTTAGTGGCGGCTACCCTTAAATGGAGCAAAGGGTCATGGTCTAAAACAGTTACATTTACAGTGTATAAATCAGAAATGGCTAGACCCTATTCAAAATTATTCAAATTCAGTTTTTCTTTTTCTTAAGTACCTCCTAAGCTTTCGCTCACAGCAAGTAGTGTAGGCAAATCAGTTGTTTGCATTTGCTGTGTATTGTAAATCATTGCTGTTTTATATTATCTTGTTTTAATAATTTTGATGTCCAAAAATCTCTGTACCTCGGGTTGGGAAAGACTGGTCTATAACATAATTATCTCAGCTTTTTTTAACAATACAACCCAATCGGGCAAACAACAAGCTACGGTGAAATGATACGTCCACTAAATGATCGTGAATCCATTTACAGCACTGTCACATATTTTTGTTCATTCTAATTAGTAAAAACGAGGGCTTCACACATGGGCGTCTTGAGAGCAGGTGCGTTGGAGGAGAGGGAGCAGCCTAAAATATCATCTATATTATCTATAAATAGAGGAAAACCTGCACACTGTTGCAATCCTAATAATAATAATAATAATAATAATAATAATAATAATACAGATCTGTTTTAGACCTGTTTTAGACCTGCTTTAGTCCTGTTTTAGACCTGTTTTAAACTGGCTTAGTCCTGCCTTAGTCCTGGTTTACTTCAGGTTTAGTTCTGGTTTAGTTCCATGTTGTTTAGACCTGGTTTTAGTTCTTATTTGTCCCATTTGAGACCTGTTTTAGACCTGCTTTAGTCCTGTTTTAGACCTGTTTTAAACTGGCTTAGTCCTGCCTTAGTCCTGGTTTACTTCAGGTTTAGTTCTGGTTTAGTTCCATGTTGTTTAGACCTGGTTTTAGTTCTTATTTGTCCCATTTGAGACCTGTTTTAGACCTGCTTTAGTCCTGTTTTAGACCTGTTTTAATCCTGTTTTAGTCCTGTTTTAGACCTGCTTTAGTCTTGTTTTAGACCTGTTGTTTTTTCTGTTTTAGTCCTGCTTTAGTCCTGTTTTAGACCTGTTTTAGACTTGTTTTAGTCTGGCTGACAATCAGGCAAACAGCAAGCTATGGTGAATTCGTTTACAGCACTGTCACATATTTTTGTTCATTCTAATTAGTAAAAACGAGGGCTTCACACATGAGCGTCTTGAGAGCAGTGCGCTGGGGGAGAGGGAGCGGCCTAAAACAGAGTGTGTGTGATTTCTGTCTGTTAGCGTCCTAAGCCATATCATATAGCAACTCACCAAGATATTGTCTATTATCACACGTGACGATTTCAAATCTCAACTTTGATTTAATTACAGAAGAATAAAAAGTGCTGTGTGTAGCCAAAAAGGTGACGCACAAACATATACATCTTCTTTGTAATTTAGCAAATATTGCACACCTTGAATGTTGTAAACAATATGTTGTAGACCTGCTTTAGTCCTTGTTTAGTTCTGGTATAGTCCCAGTGGTTTTGGTTCTTTAGACCTGTTTTAGACCTCTTTTAGACCTGTTTTAGACCTGTTTTAGACTTGTTTTAGACTTGTTTTAGACCTGCGTTAGTCCTGGTTTAGTGCTGTTTTAGACCTGCTTTAGTCTTGTTTTAGACCTGTTGTTTTTTCTGTTTTAGACCTGCTTTAGTCCTGTTTTAGACCTGCTTTAGTCTTGTTTTAGACCTGTTGTTTTTTCTGTTTTAGACCTGCTTTAGTCCTGTTTTAGACCTGCTTTAGTCCTGTTTTAGACCTGCTTTAGTCTTGTTTTAGACCTGTTGTTTTTTCTGTTTTAGACCTGCTTTAGTCCTGTTTTAGACCTGTTTTAGACTTGTTTTAGTCTGGCTGACAATCAGGCAAACAGCAAGCTATGGTGAATTCGTTTACAGCACTGTCACATATTTTTGTTCATTCTAATTAGTAAAAACGAGGGCTTCACACATGAGCGTCTTGAGAGCAGTGCGCTGGGGGAGAGGGAGCGGCCTAAAACAGAGTGTGTGTGATTTCTGTCTGTTAGCGTCCTAAGCCATATCATATAGCAACTCACCAAGATATTGTCTATTATCACACGTGACGATTTCAAATCTCAACTTTGATTTAATTACAGAAGAATAAAAAGTGCTGTGTGTAGCCAAAAAGGTGACGCACAAACATATACATCTTCTTTGTAATTTAGCAAATATTGCACACCTTGAATGTTGTAAACAATATGTTGTAGACCTGCTTTAGTCCTTGTTTAGTTCTGGTATAGTCCCAGTGGTTTTGGTTCTTTAGACCTGTTTTAGACCTCTTTTAGACCTGTTTTAGACCTGTTTTAGACCTGTTTTAGACTTGTTTTAGACTTGTTTTAGACCTGCGTTAGTCCTGGTTTAGTGCTGTTTTAGACCTGCTTTAGTCTTGGTTTAGTTTTGCTTTAGACCAGTTTTAGTCCAGGTTTAGCCCTGTTTTAGGCCTGTTTCAGACCTGGTTTAGCCCTGGTTTAGTTCTTGTTTAGTTCTGGTTTAGTCCCAGTGTTGTTTATACCTGGTTTTGGTTCTTACTTGTCCTGTTTGAGCTCTGCGTCAGTCCTGATTTTGTCCTGTTTTAGACCTGCTTCAGTCTCAGTTCAGTCCTGTTTTAGTCCTGTTTCAGACCTGGTTTAGCCCTGATTTAGTCCTGGTCTAATTCTGGTTTAGTCCTAGTGTTGTTTAGACCTGATTTTGGTTCTTATTTGTTTCAGACCTACTTTAGACAAGTTTTACACCTGTTTCAGACCTGGTTTAGTCCTGTTTTATCCCTGTCACCACTTGATTGCAGTCTGGATTGTAATCTTACCTTTCCTTGTGTTTCGCTGGTTCGATGCGTTTGAGTGGTGCAGAATGGAGATCTCTCAGTCCCGGGTCCACATGTCTCTTTGTCCGTCTGATATTCTCTGGACCAGAGCCGGGCCAGAACTGGACCAAAACCGGACCTGGACTGGACTCAAGCTAACTCAGCCCCATTCACCCTCACAGAAGCATGTATGGAGGAGGGAGGGGGTGCTGCTGCTGTCCCGTGCCCAGGCGCTGGACCCTCTCGTGGGCATGCACCAGCTCCTCGCCCCCCTCCTTTCGCTGGGTCACTGTGGGATAATTGATCACCAGAGTTACCCCGAGATCCGGTCATTACCACAATAAAGGACCCATTATCTTTCTAGGAACATGCAGGTTAGATTCGCTTTACTGGGATAGATATGCAGTATAAATATATAATTATTGTGTATTCATGTGTATTTGAGTCCATACACTTGCACCAGACAAGTTTTTATCACTTCAACAGTATATTTGCAACTTAGAGTCTAGCAGATATTGTTTTTAGCCTGATTCGAATTGGTTGATTACTACAAACGTTGTTGCCAGTCATACAAAGTTGCCATAGTAGTTATATAAAAGTATAATATAGTATAAAAATAGTTTTATTAAAGGGCCCATATTACACTATTTTCTGATCTATGTATCAGTGTTTGTTTCATTCACACATTTTTAACACACAAACCCTGCATATTTAGGCGGAGTTCTTCTCTCAAACAGAAAACGCTGTTCCACCTTGTGATGTCATGCAGTAATACAGGAAGTGCTCCACTTTTTTTTATATAAACTCCATAGACCTCACTAGAATCATTTGGATCTTTTCAGACCTGGAAATGCCAATCTCTAATGGACAAGATAAAAGGAGCAGTTAACTTGAAAACTACCACTGCATGACATCACAAGGTGGAGCAGAGCATTTTGAGCTTTGGAGATGTAGACAGACTAATAATAAAGTGTTACTCAAACATGTGTGAATGAAACAAAACACAACTTCAGGTATGTTTTTGAGGAGTTAACAGCATTAGAACATGGCTTAAAACTCACAGGAGTTCTTTTTGTGTAAAATAGGACCTTTAAGCAATGATGATTGTTTCTGGGACCTTGAGGAACTTATTTTTTAACCTCAAGTTAACAGTATTGCAAGGTTTTTATTCTTGGAGTGAAGCAGTTTAAAGATGTACTATGTAACTTTTCAAGCATTATTTCTTTGCCAAAAAATAATATATAATATGATAAGCTCAACATAAAGCTTCTGAACCATGTTCTAAACCTGCGGCTCGTTCATGACAGTTGGGCTCGTTCACATCGCTCACATGCTCGTTCATTTCGACCATGTGACCGCTCTAAGCAATCAGAGCTTGAGCTTAGCTAGAGCGATATAGAGCGTAGCCGAGGCTAATGATTAAAAAGTGTTTTTTTTAAGACAAGTTTATGATCTGAAAATAGGTAAAAGTCACCACAAAATTCAACCTTTGTGAAAGTTGAAGGTGCCCTGTCAGTCCCTGTCAGTCCTTGTCAGTCCCTGTCAGTCCCTGTCAGTCCTTGTCAGTCTCTGTCAGTCCCTGTCAGCAGTTTGTGATTACATTGTGCTCTATGAGGAAAATCTTTTCTGAGCAGGAGGGTTTTTTTCATTGTAGTACCAATGAGTGGCCACTAGTCCAACTCGAGACAGCTCTAAGCAGCAGGACCCTATCAAGTTATTTGAATAGATCCACATGACTGAGCACCATTTATTTATACATTATTCTTAATGTTTCTAATAAGTTTAATCCCTGTTTCTTTAGTGACCTCCCCTCTAAGGCCTCCTGGAACAGTATATGCTCCTGGGACTGTGATGGCGTTTCCTTCTCTCCAAGATCCGTATTCGAAGAAAGGCTATGCAATAATTATTTTGCTTTTAAAGCAATGTCAAATGTGTTAACATTCAATATTAAGTTGTATGGTTCCTTTTTACTCAGGAGCACTTCTATGACGCTGTGGATCAGGTTCATCTCAAGGAGCTAAAGACGGAAAAGGCGTCTTTTACAATGTTTTAAATTAAATAAAAATTTTAAATGCTGAATGTTAGTTTTGGGGTTTTTTTACATTTTGCCTTATTAATCTACACTTTACAGTGTGCAGTTACTACTCCTCAAAATGGTAAATTAACTCAAATTTAGAGTAAAAATAAAACACCTCTGAGTGTTGTTTAGCTAAATCAGGATAACTTTACAAAGTGTTATCTGTTTACTCTCAAAATGTTAATATAACTCTTGATTTCGGGGTTAAACGGGCACTCGGGTCCAGTGTTACTTAATTAACTTTTCAGAAAATCTTAAATTAACTCTAAAACAGATTGGACTCATATAAAAGAAAGTATTAAAACTGATTCTGGGAGAGTCAATTTAACTCTCCACGTTTTGCTGTGAAATAAGTTTGAGAGGGCAAATGAGAAGGAAACAACTATAACATGGTTCAAAGCTCTGAAAAGTCCATTTTGCAGAATAGGTCTGCTTTAATATATCCTCAATAAGCAAAATGTTTTGAGGTTATTTGCAGGTTAGAGCCATAGTGCAGAGCTTTTGTTGCATTGGGCTTCACAGTGACAGGAGCTGAATCCAGTTTGGTCTTTAATAAATCAGGCACGCGTTCTCCGCTCTCCATCCAAAAACAGACTAGCCCCCCAAACGTTCACCCAGCATTCACACACCACAGAGCCCCATTCAAGCCCATCTGGACACCGCGTCCCTGCCCACAAAGAGGCATCCGTGAGGGGCATACGGCCGCGGTAAAGGGGGTGGTCCGGGTGGAGAGGGGGAGAAGAGGGTGCTGGGTGGGTGCTGAGGGGGCCCATGGGTGCTGGTGAATGCATGGTGAAGAAGTGTGGAGGTCAGAATGACAGAGGGAGATGTAAAGAGCGAATGGTGGTGTTAGCGTTAGCATTAGCGCCAGGGTTTAAAGGAAAAACCATGATGTAATTGAAGAAAGTACACGCAGCAAACTCAGGCTTAACCCTGGGCATCTCACACATCAGAAAACAACACATTTGGTACCACTATATAATCATTTTAATTAACTTTGACAAAGCATAAACAAAGACTTATAATGAACAAATAGCCATTATCTTGTGGTATCAGTCATCTGAGTAGGTGACTGTCATAAGTGTGTGATTAGTTCCCTAGAGAAACAGGAAGTACAAATACTCGAGAAAGAGCCTTTGTGCCTGTGTGTGTCTGCGTGTGTGCCTGTGTGTGTGTGTGTACCTGTGTGTGTGTGTGTGCCTGTGTGTGTGTGTG
>KN483457.1:132054-142801 GCA_000787095.1 Periophthalmodon schlosseri | reverse complement strand
AAGGGTATGCATTTTACAGTTTGTTTATTCTTATAAAAACGGGCTCCTACTCCATAATGCCATGGGATTCAGGATAATGAAAAGTTAGGACATTTGCCGTAGCAATTAATAATTGTGCCAAAAGTCCTCAAAATGGCACCTATAAACAGGAAACTTTCACTATATAACCAAGAAGGGTGGGGCTTGCCATTTCATCATACATGCTAGGAATACATAAATACACTATTCCCTAAAGCATATCCCAACTCCATTTCTTCACTTCCATCCATTGTATAAATGTGCAGTAGTGCAATAATAGCTGTACACTGACCTGAACATTCTGGCTCTTCTCTTGTAGTGGAGAAGTGGCCTCGTCAGGAAATGAAGCCACATTTCTCCTTTTGAACATCTGATCATCTTTCTTCGCTTTACGCAGCTCCACGTTGCCTTCTACTCTCCTACGGCGAAGTTCCTGAAAAAAGTCATTATAAAACAGTTAATTATTAGAAAGACACTGCTTTGCGAAACTTAAATTTAAAATAACCTTAAAAACTTACTGCAACATCTTTGCCTTTGTTCTTGAACTGGGTGAGGCGCTGTGCGTTCTCAGACATTTTGAAGAAGTTCAAATTAAATCTTGAGGTAACAGGTCTCTAAAATGATGGAATAGATGAGAAGAATGGCAAAAGATTAGCTACTATCGCGTGGCTTCAGTGTGCGCGATCGAATGACACCCGTCAAAAAGGCTTGGGCAGCTTCGGATTTCACATTTAAATAACGCTACGATTACGCTAATTAGCATTTATATCTGAAACCCCAACATATAAAAAGATCTATAGTTATTTGTCTAAAAATAACTAAATGTTATAGCATATAAAAACTGGTGTAAACAATTTTTAAAAAGATCTTACCCTGAGCTCAGGCTAAAAGCAGTGGTGTAGAGAAAGAGCCGCACAGACCTTTAAATTCCTGGCACACTGCTCTCTGATTGGACGGTTCGAGTCAAAACGTCCGGACGCGTGCGCTGATTGGCTTGTTCAAAAGATTCACGCGGCCGACGGGAATGTCGCAGTCACATCGCGAGAACTCGGCATCTTTACATAAATCTGACCCAGGATCAGTCTGTAGCTTTTAACAGTGAAATACCGAACAATAAAGCTGATCCTGTGTCAGTTTAGTGCTACAGCGTGGCGGACAACGTGGTATGGCTTTGTGGTTCAAAAATCCTGGTCATAAATTTTGTACTAAAGCGAATATAACACGATGTTCAGTTTGGAAAAGCACATAATGAAACCTTTGCCTTACACTATTAGTTCATTTGATTGATGTGGCATTGTAGATTATATATTTAACACTTATTTATTCCTGGAATCAATGTGTTTTACAGGGAACCCTTGCAGTAGACTACAATAGTTTTGGAATATTGATAATTGTATCTAGCAGTGATATTTTTCTTACATAAACATGTGGGTTTCTTAATAACAAAATGACATGCGCTTCATAAGGTCAAAACTCCCTGGTGTCTTGTGAATCCTTGTAGATTTTTATGCTCTTAATTTGGTTAGTAATTCAGCCAAACCAACTATTGGCATTTAAATAGGTGCATTATTAGCTCAAGTTGCTCTACAGATAAATTAATATTATTGTGACGTTCTCCACAAAATGCAAAAGACAGTTTTGAGACTAATGCACTTGTAGTCTATTTCAACTAATTGTCCTACTTTTCTACTAACATGAATGAAAACTACAAGGACGTAACAGCACTGCATCGCCTGCTCTGATTGGCCAGAGCTCAGAGAATATGCGGACTGCCTTTTAAAACTACTTAAGCTTTAAACTGTTTAATTAATCAAGTTTTGTGCAAAGGACATCTAAAATGCAGCTAAAATGACATCAACAGTAACTACAGTACACTTGGATTTGGAGTTGAGTAGACCTACATTATTAGCCATGTAACTTGTACTTGTACTCGAGGTCGTCAATACTTTTTCCACCACTGCTATTCATGGATTTCAATTTCCTTTTCGTAAGCACAATTTTGAGGACTTTTGACCATGCAAAACATATTACTTTGTTTTGAATTGTTAACTGCTATGACAACAGTCTTTTTTTGCATTACTCTGAAACCCATGGATTAATAAATGCAAAGAAAGACAAGGAGAAGAAACGCACACATTTATAGACATATTTTAATTTATAAACCAAAGAGTTGTAGCCATAGAAAATGAGTGAACTGTACAGTCTGTGTCCAACAGGTTCTGAAATGGATGGTCATCATAATGTCACAAAAAAGTGTGTATTTTTACATGTATTCAGTTCCATTATATACATCAATATTTCTTCAGCGGTGATACAAAAAGGAGGAGAGTCATTTTAACAACTTCAAATTGCCTTCTCAAGTCTGCCACTACCGCTAAACCTATTCTTTCACAATAGCTTATTTTAGTGCTTTCTTTCAGTCTACAAGTGCCACTTCTTGATCCCCATTTTGAACATGATCACCACAAAAATGATGCGAAAATGAATCTTCTTCCAAGATGGAGATTGTACGATTACGTTAGGCCCAAAGATAGCTCCAAAGAGGTCCCGAAATGTGCAGAGCAGATAGGATAGGCTCCGTAAAAGTTCAGGAAAAACAGTCCGGTGTATTACGTTTGAGCAGAAGACTGGAGCTTGTTGTTATGGGACCTACAGAATGTGGAAAGAGGGAGAGTTGAGGTTTTATGTTGACGTTATTGCTCACACCTCAAAATGCAGAGACAAGAAAAAAATAGATGCATGAAATATTGTTTATTTGGCAACATAAGTAGTAGAGTTATGAATGATGGGAGGTTAAACAGGTTGAATAGACAGTTAAAATGTCCCTAAAACAATAGTGTTACATACAATTAAATGTATTTTTATGGAATGCGTTAGTGGCTTTTAGTAGGAAAGCCTGACTGCAATTGTAATCTGTTGTGAGTGGTTACTATTCCAAGGTAAATGGTTGTACAATCCATTAACATGTTGCCAGGTGTTTAGCACCAAATTCTGGGCCCTAGGTAAAAATCATCTTGGGGGGGCACGCAACACATATTGTCTAATGAAAACTGTATATTACAAACTTTGTAAAGGCCTCTCCCTGCACTGGGCCCTGGGTAAACAGTACCCTTTACCCCCCAGTCCGACGCCCCTGCTTGTTGCCGTTTTCTTGAGTCAGCAATTTAAAGGGCAACGTGTAACTTTTCTGATGGAAGATTTGTCATCAGTTTGTCTCATGAAAATGTTGTTGCCTTGAATGTTCCACAGTATGGTATTGCTAGGTTTCAGATGACATCACAACATTTTACAAGCCAACAGTGGTGGAACCCTCACCTTTGGTCATGAGCTTTGAGCAATTCACAAAAGGACAAGATGGCGGATACAAGCAGTCGAAATGAATTTCCTCCGCAGGGTGGCTGGGCGCTCCCTTAGAGATAGGGTGAGGAGCTCTTGGAGTAGAGTCACTACTCCTCCACATTGTGAGGAGCCAGCTAAGGTGGCTCAGACATCTGTTCCAGGTGCCTCCTGGACGCCTCCCTGGGAGGTGATCCGGGCATGTCCCACCGGGAAGAGCCCGCGGGGAGCTGGAGGAAGTGTCTGGGGTGAGGGAGTCTGGGAGTCCCTGCTTAGACTGCTGTCCCCGCGACCAGGCCCCAGATAAGCAAAAGAAAATGGATGGATGGACTTTTACTTTTCAGTCCTGTTCAAAAATGTAGTGGAGTAGAAAGTACAGATACCCTCTCTTAAATGTAGTGACATAAAAGTAAAAAGTATCCACTTCAAAAATTACTTAAGTAAAAATGTTAGGTATCTGTTCTTTACTTAAGTACAGTACTTTACTACTTTTACTTTGTTACGTTCCACCACCAAGCCAATAATATTTAATAGAAATCGGGGTCTAGGGTCTAGTCACTAATAGAAATGATCAGGTTCAATATTTGTGCATTTACCTTTTGGATATTTCAAGTACAATGTACAATTGGGAAATCTCTCTTGCCTCTGGGATTAAAACATCATCACATTCTGGAACCTGAAAACCACCATCTTTCATTTATTCAGTTACAGGAGCTTTTATTACAAAAACAAAAAGCTTGTTTTAGTGGAATCACCCACTCATCTCCAAGTGTTATACTAGACCGTGAAACATTTCAGGCAAAACATCTCCATGGAGAATAGGTTTTGGACCCTCCACCTAAAAATGTACATAGTACATCTTTAACCTCCAACATTAGAATGACTTAACATTTCATCTATGTGACTGCTCATTTGCTCTACAATTTGTAGAGACATCAGTGGCTTATTGGTTAGTTGGAGCATTTGCCTACCAACCTCAAGGTCGACTGTTCAATGCCAGCTCAAACTAATGCATACTACCATTGTGTCGTTGGGCAAAATACTCCATCCACCCCTCTCTATGTATGAATGTGTTGTGCAAAATCTTTTTGTCCATCCCAGGGCAGCTGTTGTCATTAAAAGCTTCAAGTGGAGTGAGGAGTGAATGAATAATGCATGGAATTGTAAAGCATCTGGTTGCCATATATGAATTATTATTATTATCACGCAGTCTACACCTCTGTTGCCAAAATTTCCTGATGTTTTAATTCTACAGCCATGTCAGAGTAACTCATAAGGAACGCCTTTATTAAATCTGAAACAATGTTATAGGTCCAATTCATTGTCGGGGTTGTACATTTTCCATATTTTTTTTGCATAGGTCTTTTTTTAAAACACTCAAATACAGTCCGATATCTCACATAATAAAAACTATGTACATTTACTACTAAGTAGACAGGAAGTACAAAACGTATCATAAATAGATCTCTTTAATAAAAAAAGAAAATCTGCAGCTTGATATTTATATTAATACAACATAATCCATCGTCAGTCAAAATAAATACAAAACGGGGCCTAAAATGGTTTGACATAGTTTCTGCATTGTGCGAAAAAGCATGTCCCTTGATGGAGATGGTGGTTGACATGGCTGTTTGGGTTTGAGAATTTGGATAATTCTTTGCTCTTAAGAACTAGAGAGAGAAAGAGAGACCCCCGGATTTCCAGTCCAGACTTCTGCTAGACTGGCCCACCTTAATCAGAATCTGACAATCTGCAACACACAGAAATGGGATGGCGTAAATGAAAGGCATGCAGAACCAGGGCACAAGATGACAGACTTCAAAACAAGCGTTAAAGGCGGCATACTATAGGCTCTTTTCACGCTGACGCCATCTGGCTAGTTCTGATTCTCTCAAAGTGCGGATCCACTCTTCCTGCTCCATTCATTCACCATGAGGAATTAGCCAAGTCGCACCAAAATAAATCAATATTTAAAGTACCTACATTACACTATTTCCTGATCTATAATGTTTCCTCATGAAAAACACACCTGCTGTTGTTGCTCCATATTTAGGCTGATTCCTTCTCTCAAACAGAAAACTCTGTTCCACCTTGTGATGTCATGTGGTAATACTGGAGGAGACTTCTGTGTTTAGAAAAGTATGTATCTCAAAGCTAATGCTAACATAATCTAAATCTCAAAATAGAACTTCAAGTACTTGTATAAATATACATCTAATGGCAAGTAATGGCAGTTTTTGTATGCAAGGTAACACAGATTGTAGCGCTATTTTAACATCAACAGCATCTAGCTTTCTATCAAAACTACCTGCTTTTCTAAACACTGAAGCTTCCTCCAGTTAAGCGCTTACATCGGCATAAAGGTCTTAACACGCAGGCTGTGATTATCCATCCGTAACTTGCTGTCCGCGGCCTGATACTTAAATATTGATTTATATGAATGCAACTCTGCTAATTCCTCAGTGAGTGAGAGTGAATGGAGCAGGAAGTGCAAATCTGTACTTTTGAGAGGACCGAAACTAACCAGACAGGGGGCAGTGTGAAAAGGGCCCATTCTACAGCTAAAGCAAAACTGAAACACAACTAGTTCATGGGCATGCTTATGGAATGAAAAATGCTAAATAAATAGATAACAACCTCATAATAAAGTTTGGGATTGTATGCCTTATTAGTGAATAGATAAACCATTGCATGTGCTAGCAACAAGTTAGTCACATAGCATCAGGCTGACCTTACTAAGCAGAGGAGAGTGAAAGAAAAAATACTGAATAAAGAAAATCTATAAAAACAATAGTGCATGTTATAAGATAGTTATCAAGTCCAGTTCATGCACAAAGCCAGAGGTGTAGCCCATTTGGTTGTGTAGTATGTAGAAGTTGGTTACTATTGGTTACCAGGACGATTATTCCTCTAGTTTTCATAATGCCTCAGATATCCAACATACAGTTCAAGCAGCCGTAATATTCTACACAGGAACTCTAGGGAGCTGGACATTACAATTTTTTTTTTTATTAATTTGCATTTTTTATAATAAAAATTGTCAAAACATCTACAGTACTTCCTCAATAACCCAATATTTTTCTTATCAATAAAGACACTTAAAAGGCCCTGTACCCATTTCTTTTGCCTTCTATTTGAGCAGCTGAGGTCAATATAAGTCCGCTGTGTACTCCTGCATATAATTATAAAGTCCAATAATCAGGAAGTGCGCAGTCAGCATGCTAGTTGTTAGCTGTACTGTGCCTGTAAACTCCGCATTGGCCTCTGAAAGTTGTGAAAAGTGTTTATAAACTCACTGTAAATTATTAAGATGCTTGGAATGCATAAGGTAAGTGAGGAATAACTTTGGACCACTGCAAACCGTTTAAAATCAGTTCTGTTTTTCACGTTTTAAAAAAGTAAAAATCAGGTACAGTGCCTTTACTGTTACAGAATTCTGGTTTGTGTTAGCTAAGCTTTCCCATTCCCCATATTTAACTGATTTAACTCCATGGTTACCTGCTGGCCTTGAAGCCTTTGAGTTTCTGCACAAAGAAGGCCTCCAGGACCTCTGCGCACTGGAAGAAGGGCGTGTCGTTGGGGTTGTAGTAGCGGCAGTTGTCGAAGATTTTGGTCACATCGGCCACGAACTCGGTCAGCTTGTGGTAGTGTCGCTTCTGCAGACGGGTTTCCATGGTGGCGAAATCTAAAAGAAAAGGGCAAGATGTGGATGAATTCAATGTTTTATTTTGTTTATTCCATAACTCTGCCAAAGCAAAAAGGAGGAAAGAGAAGTAGTACCCATTGGTTCCTTGATGACTCTGTAATAGTCGGGTGCATCGTGTGGATCCACTGGTTCTAGGAAAGGCCAGGCCATCTTATGCGACTGGGGAGGACAAGAAAAAGTTTACCACAAGCCTCTTTTCATTAGAAGTATAGTTTTTACTTTATGTATTTAGTTTGCTCCTTCCAAGTTTAAAGTAGAAAATTTCCCCTTGCATGCATCAACTGTATATTTATAGTCTCTTGCGCAATTATCTATACAAACTACTCCAGAAGATGCCACCATGAGTTGTGACTATTGTTAGGGATGAACCGAATCGATCCAGCTTTTTCAGTTCCGATATCGATTCTGATACTATAGCTTGCTAGCTAAGTGTCTGCCAAGACCCGATATTAACCAATACCAGACTGCAAAACCATTTATTTCCTCAAAACAAAAATAAAATAAGGCTGAACAGATGTGCTGATCCAAAAATAACTACAGAACAACTTTGTATTAATAAATAATATATCAGGATATCAGCGGAATAGATATTAGGAAGTCGATATCTGATCCAGCAAATTTTTCAATATCTGCGTCAATATTCGATACCAGTATGAGATCGGTGCTCCCTACCTATTTTATGCATGCTTTGTATGTTAATGATGAAAAGTGGATTCAGAAATACTTAAGGTGCTTTAATATTTTTTTTGCTAAAGGACAGCTTAAACTATCAGAAAAAAAAAAAAACCCAACAAACTGTTCCTGCATTTTGGATGGAGTTTTGTAGATGGAGGGGTTCCTTTTTAAAATTCTGTGCTACTTCCTTTTAATTTTCAACTTTTTATTTTAACCTTCATGAGCTACGACTTGAACTGGTGTAAAACTATGATAAATACTGACCGCACGTACTATCCAACCAAATGAAGTAAATTACAAAAAAACAAAAAGTCTGCCATATACCCTATACTATATACTAAAAACAGTGAGTGGTTACCTGTAGGGAGCGTAATATTCTCTTGAGCCCCTCGTAGTCTTTGTCTGTGAGTGGAGAGAGAACAGTCATGGCATCCTCGGTGGACTGGCACTGCGGGCACACGTACACGTCGATGTGGTTGGCCTCGCTCTGGAGGATGCCCACACAGCGCCCGTGGTACCAGTTCTGACAGCGGTCACAGCCGATGTAGAACCTGCACAGAACAGTACAGGGGAGTGAGCTCCATCAGTGACTTACAAGGGTCTAAAGACAGGGCTCACAATAGTTTGGTACTTTGACTGAGGGGAATTATGTTATAGCAGGGAATTGTATGTTATGTTTTTGGTTCATTGGCCATTAAAGTTACTAGTCAATAATTTGTAATACTTAAGTAACATGATCTAATGTCTTACAGAGTTATTCATTAAATCTAATAAATGCTTACATGTGTAGAATAAATTACAATAAAATGGTACAATCAGTAAAACCATTATAATATTTAAATGTTCATTATTCAACTCCATGGAGATGTTACTGTTTTAGATAAAAAGTTACAAAGTATGGCAATAATGGCATTAAACTAATTTCTTGCATTTCTTCAATTCCAGGTGTTTTTACTTTCCACAGATCTGACCTGTAACTTAGTGGTGGCATTTGTCAGTCTCCATGGAGATAGATAAATGCCATACTGTTGAACATTCCAAGCAAAAAGCAACATTTCCATGGAGATGAGCAGATAGCAGAATGTTTCACGTGAATAAGTTACATAATGAACCATTAATATATTTTCTTTTAATAACAATAAATATGACAAATTGTTGAACTGGGTTACAATGTGATGAAAAAGCATGATTATCCAGAGTTCCTCTTATATTCTGTCCCACACACAAAAAAAACAACTCTAGCCTCATTCATTTTGAATGTAGATATATTTCTTAACGTACTGTGATTCGTCGTATGGGGTCCGGCAGATGCAGTAGAGTTCTTCATTGCTGCTGCTGCCCCCTCCTGTCTCCTGGCCACGTTTACAGTCATTACACACAAAGTCCTCCAGCTTCTTGGCCTCTTTCTCAGTGATGCCCACACACGCTCCGTGGAACCAGTTTGAACACAGGTCACAGCCAATGTAAAACCTGCGGGAAACACAACACTTAAGGTACTTCAAGATTAGGGATGGGCGATATATTGGTTCCAACCAGTATTGGCCAATATCTATACAGATTCTTTGATATCGGTTGATATTGATACAGATTCTTTGATATCGGCTGATAACATTACTTGATACGGATATTCGATACCAATATTTTTTATGCTTTCCCATTCTCTGTGTACCCTTTTTTAAACAGATTAATGAGTCAAAATGGAAATGGAAGAATGTTATATGGCTGTATGTTTACACAAACATTTATTTATAAACATTTTTTATCCCAGATAAATACATTTTGTTATTATTTTTACAAAAGTGAAAAGTTAATTTGTGATCGTTATTTTAACTTGAGATAAATTTGCAGGCCTTGATATGGATTTTAAACGAAATATCAGTATCAGCTCCAAAAACCCATATCGGCCCATCCCTATTCAAGATACGTGCATTACTCCTTCAGTTACTTTTATAGAAGTCTTTTGTGCTGAGGGCTATTATTGTCCTCAAACTGCTCTGACATAGGATCTGCTGACCTGTTAAGCTGATATCAAGACTTTCACTGAAACATCTACCTCGTCACACATTTCCTGGGGCAGACATGCCTGCTATAATATGCATACAATCTCTGACCAACACAATCATACCAAAAAATTCAAAATCTTCATTTGGACTTAATTTGAAAACGATAATAAAATTGAGATTATGTAGAATTCATAGCCAAACTAAAATTATTTGTAAACAATGTTATTATCAATGGTTTGGAAGTATGGAATATTGATTACTAATAAATAAATAAGTACATAAATAAATAAATAAAATTAACTGTTTATTAGGTGACATTTTGAGGACTTTCACCATTCAATAGACAGGATCATTTAATAGTTAATTGCTATGACAACAGTCCTGATTTTCTGCTTCTGAAACCCATGGATGAAGGACATTGTAAACATACATACTGATCTATTTACCAATGGTTTTTAGCATACGTTGCAACGTCTTCTACTTGTGCTCCTAAAATTTTCAAGCAGGGAAAAATAGCCCCCTGATAGGTTTGTCAGATAATTCTATAGGAGTGTGAATCACCCCTAGTTTGACTTACTTGGACTCGTCATAGGGCGTCTTGCAGATACAGTACAGCTTGTTGTCCTTCTTGTGCTCCTTTGAGGTAGACGACTGCTTCTTCTTCTTCTTGTGTTTGGACGAGCCATGGTCATGGTCCCGGTGCTTGTCTCTATCCCTGTCTCTGTCCTTGTCTCTGTCCCTGTGTTTGTCCCTGTCTTTGTCCCTGTCACGTTTCTTGTCCTTGTCGTGGTGCCTGTACTTGTCTCGGCTGCGGTCCCTCTCCCTGTCCTCCTCCCTCCTGCGTTTGTGCGGTGATGAAGAGGAGGAAGAGGAGGAGGGTGGAGCTGGTGGGTGGGGAACAGTGTGGGAGGGGTGCGTGGGCGGTGCAGGGTGGGTGGATGGGTGAGAAGGGTGAGATGGGTGAGAGGGGTGGGAGGGGTGAGAGGGGTGAGAGGGGTGGGAGAGGTGG
>KN483457.1:96531-114017 GCA_000787095.1 Periophthalmodon schlosseri | reverse complement strand
TGACAGGTATTTTTCTTGTTTATTACCATGATTATTTGCATTGAAGATTCTCACTGGAGACCTCAAAATAACACAAAACAGCTCAAAACTTGATTTAGATTTTTTTTAATTAAACAAAGCTAAGAGTGACAACTTTGAGGATTTTAATATAAAATCTAAAACATATTAACTTTTTTTCTTTGCAACCTAATAACACAAATCTTGCTTCATATATTTGATGTCTTCCGTGTGTAACTAAAATGCAGAAAGTAGTAAACAAAGGAAAAAAAAATTGAATGAGCAGGTGCGTCCTAACTTTTGACTGGTAGTGTACCTCCTGTAAATATACATGCAGCTTACCGCGTGTGTCCCAGAGACTCCTTCCACACAGGCAGCATGACCACAGGTTTAATGGCACACTCCAGGATGGCCAAGGCTAAAGCAAATTCCCGGGCCTTACTGCACATCTGCACCGCTTTGTTCCAGTTGTTCCTGAAAAGAGATAACATGAACAATGGTTTTACATTTACAAATTCAACCACTAACCATTATGCAATAGGGACGTGACAAGGTCAGTCGTAAGTAGTAAAAAAATGAGGGGTCAAGGTCTGGAGCTGCATACACATTATAGAAACTTTGAATTATGTTTAGAGGCAATTTTTTATGCATCAGTACTGCCACACCTCTACTTTTACTATTAAAAGAACAGGAATAGACATATCCTACCCAATCTTTTTTAAGTTTTTCAATTTCTTTTTCAGTCAAATGTGTCTCTTGCAACATTGCAACTGATATTGTCTCCAGTTTCAGTCTTAATGGCCCCCCATTCAACGACTGAAACTGGAGACAATAGCTGTTTACAGTTTCAGTGTAGGTAGCCCCCTCCCTTCAGTTAGATATAAGGCAGTGTCCACCAGCAATCTGACCAGAACTGATGAAGCGGCTTGGATGAGAAGTGAAACGTCTTCACTCCTACAACTTTTTGTCCAGTTGATAGATTTAACTTTGGCATTTACTATGGCTCAGACCTGGACAACTGAGGGATTACACAGATAGCAACTGATATATTCTCCTTTCTCAAAAAAGTAATTATCCTATTCACCGGATTGTAACACCCTTTAAAATTAAATTAACAATAAAAATCACTGGAAAGGCCATTGCACCACAAGTTTATAATATACTTTAGTCCCCTGGTTTCACTGCACACAGCATACACTATATTAACAAGTCCCCTTTGGTTATTAAATAAACAAAATTTTTTGTTATTTTTGATGCAACACAAAAAGATTTGAGCTGCAGAGGCTTGAAAAAGTAACTTCTATGGCTAATTATAGCTTCATTCTGCCATTTATTTGTTGCTGCTTAGGCCTTTTCTTGTTATTGCATATATAAACACTTGTTTACTGGGCTAATCCTGCTTCATTGTTTTTGCATCAGTGGCATAATGTGGTTTCAATATTATAGTTTATTGCAGTATATCTTTGTAGAAATATATTGCTCCAAATTTGTTATTGTAACAGGCCTATCTGTGTGTACCTGTGTGAGGCCCAGTTGGGGTGCATGAAGGGCCCGGGCACATTTGTCTCGAGCTGGGTGATATTGAGGCGGAGGGTGGCCACAGTGAGGGCCCTGGAGCCGTGGATGGTGCCATTCCACTTAAACTCTGCGGCCGTGGTCAGGCTGAACTTGTGGGACAGGTGCCTCCTCTTGTCGTGTTCCTCGCGATGCTGGTGCTTGTTCAGGGCCAGCGTGTTGGTGCTGTACTGGTTGTGGTAGACACGATACTTGCCCTCCTGGCCCAGCTTGAAGAAGTTGTTCATCTGGGTTTTGAGCACTGGGTCGCTCTTGAAGAGGAGCGAGCAGAGCAGGGGCTGGAATGGTGACAGGAGAAGGGTTGAAATTATGTAGAGGTATTGTTGAGTTTCTAATTGCACTGTAACATTCAGTAGGTCTGTAGTGTTATCCTTGGAGCTGGTATAATACCTGTTAAAAGTTTGGACACACTTTGTCATGTAAAGTTCATTCTTATTTTCACTACTATTTATAATGTAGATTCTCATCGAATGTATCAAATCTATGAATGAACACATATGGAATGTAGCAAATAAAAAATAAACTCAAAATAAATCAAAGCTCGTTTCAGATTTTTAAATACAGCCAGGCTTTGCTTTGATCACTGCTTTGCATCCTCTTGGCATTTCAGCCTTGAAGTGAAAACCATTTCAGAGGACTTCATAAAGCTCACTGAGAGAAGGCCAAGGGTTTGCAACGCTGTCGACAAAGAAAAGGTTGGCTACTTTGAGGAATCTTAATCTAAAACATAAAATATATTTGGTTAAGTTATGTAGCAAAGAAAAAAGAAAAAATATATCCACAAATCTTAGATCATATATTTGAAGTCTTCTGTATGTATCTGTATGTAAAAAAAGAAGCAAACAAAGAAAAAAAAATATTGCAAGAGAAGGTGTGTCCAAACTTTTGACTGGTAGTGGTCATCTAGCAAAAGAAGGTTGAACATTGTCAACTGGACAAAGGTTTTTAGAATGAATACATTTTGTTACTAATCCAAGTAGCTTCTTCAGTTTTATCATATGCAATGGTCAAATTTAGCTGTCTTACTGATATTGACTAAAAAATACAAAAAAAGTATTAGTAACTTTGCTTATTTTGCCATCAATTCAGCAATTTGATCTTGGATCATGCATGTTTGTAGATTTAGAAATAGACATAACATCAAATATAAATGTGATCATCAGTTCAAATAATGTATAATTCTACCATACACTGGAAAAATCTCAAGTCAAAATAGTTAGGACAATCCAATTATCAACAGACAGTAGTACAGTAACTAATAAACAAGATTTATGTTATATATTAGTTAATAAAAGTAAAAAGCTAAACTAAAATAGGCTGTTTCCATGGACCTTTCTCACCTCCTTGTTCACTCTGCTCAGTGGGATCTCCCTTGCTGCTGCTGCTGCTGCTGCTGCTGCTGCTGCTTCCTTCTCTCCTTTCATCTTGTTGTATTCATCTGTCATTCACAAAACATTAGCATTAGCCCCAAATTTTGTACACATCCCATTCCAGTTCACACTAGCAGACGCAGTAATTACCCGTGCCGTCCTGACTGGTGAAGGAGGAGCGGGAGGAGCGGTCATTCAGGTCGGGCTGCTCTGGTTTGATGGGATCACTGTTACTGTTACTGGTGTTACTGGTGCTGGGGTCTGTGGGTTGGGATAATGATTCGGGCTCCTCCTTGGGTTGGGTCTTAGCTTTGTTTTGGCTTTCACTGCTGCCAGGATCCTCTTTCATCTCCTCATCTAAGAAATAAAGAATAGATGTATTGTTTTAAAAGACTGGAAGGTAAATATCTTTAATAAAAGAAGCTAGTAGAATTCTTTGCGCAGTTTTGTGGATTTTACCATTTTTGGGATCACAGGATTTCTCAGTAGGGACTTTTTATATTTTTAAATGTATATTTTAACAGAGCAGAGTAAAACACGTGTATAAAGTGATATTTCTATTTTGTGCCACACCTGAACATCAATGACAACAACTGCAGACACATTTTCAATTGGATTGTCATAATATTGACCACAGGGTTATAAAAAAAAAACGTTATAGGAATGAAACGTTTTGTTGTGAAAAGTTTTGTCCAGTTGATAGATTTAACTTTAGCTTTTACTATGGATCAGACCTGGACGACTGAGGGATTACACAGACATCAAGATATTAACTTTTGTCATTTTTTACGATACATTAGACCTTTCTTTCTGGATAAGAAACATGTAGTGGTCTTTGGAGACTAAGGAGAATTCCCAGGTGGCTAATTTAAAAAGGAGACAAAAGATGGTATGGGAAACAGGGTTGTCAGAAGTATCAGAATCACATACTAATACTAAAACCAATATCAAAACTAGATACTCATTTGAGCACATATCTATACTGCAAAAAAATCACATTAACACGACAAAATTTTAGCTTTCCTGAACATTATTAGTATGCATTTTGTGCTTTATCAGGATGGATATAAGGCCTCATGGTAACATAAAGAAAGTACCATTATTTTGTGTTGAAAATTACATTCGATTACTAAAAAAGTAGCATTCTTCATTCTGGTATCATAATGGGTATCGAGTATTGAGTCAATTCCTTAGTGTTGTCATGATACTAAAATTTCAAACTCTATTTCAATACTAATGGGAAAGCAGAAAGAGAAGCAGTGTTGTCGAAGTGTTCAATATTGTCCCTGAGCCACAGACAGAAGAATGAGGGGTGCACAGATTAGCAGTTAGCACAGAGGCCCTGGTAGAGCGTGTGGTGTGAAGACGCTGTTATGTAAACTGAGCTAAGAGCACAGTGCCTCTCACTACACAGGCTGATGGACAAAACAGTCACAACGGGCAGACACTACATAAAAACTATATACTGTGGTTGTGTCCTTGAGCAAGACACTTCACAGACCTTATAAATTTAAGTGTTTTGCCATACTGTGGGACATTCTATTTGAAGCATACTTACTTGACAAGCAGGTGGTGAAAACTCCACAAGAAAAGTTAAATAGTAACCTTTACAATTTGGCATCTCAGGGATAATGACATTCAAGATAATATAATGATATCATTCTGGATTCCTAAAAAGTAATAAGGTATACTTTATTGGGGCAACCTGTCAAGACTAGGGGACCCATTTCAAGATCTTCACCTAGTCTTGGTCAGGACTACCTTAGCTGGAGGATTTGACCTATTGTGCATGTTTTGGGTTTATGGGAGAAACCGGAGTGCCCGAAGGAAACCCACCCAGACACAGGAAGAAACATGCAAGCTCTGCATGGAAAGGCCTGGGGCTAGCCCAGGCTTCTTGTTGTGAGGCAAGAGTACTAGCCACTCAACCACCATTCCGCTGGTGGAATGGTAGTTGAGTGGCTAGTACTCATTAAAATCATATGTTGAAAATCAAAATATGATTTAATGAGTTATGTTGGTGAATCTAAAACAAGAAAAGCTACAGCTCTAGAAGATGCAAATAAAGCAGGCGGACACTAGACAGTGGAATGCAGATAAACTGTCAGTGATGGCTAGATGGAGGATGGAACACAGTACACAGACTGGTACCTGCTTCCCCCTGCTGTGCCTCTGGAGGTTGCTCCTTATCTGCCCCCTCTGTGCCTGTGCCAGAGTCCTGAACAGCAGAGTCGGACTGGGGCTCAAGCTCACCACTGCTCTCCACTGTGGGAGCGCCAGCTGTGGCTACAGCAACAGTAACAACGACACAAGTACACAAATACAGGTTACTCCAAGTGTCCATAACAAGTAATGAGCCTGTGAAATGTCTGTGCAGTTGTACCTTGAGAGCTGGACTCCTCGCTGATCTCGGTGTCCCTCTGCTCTCCATTGCTGATTGCTAGTTCTTCTGTTGAGGGATTCTCTGCCTCCCTCTTGGCTACCTCCTCTTTGCGCTTGGCTTCGTTGGCCTCCCGCAGCCCCTTCAAACGTTCCTCCACTACTTCTATAAGCAGAAGGGAGGAAAGAGAATGTTGATTAAATGTTACCAGCAACAATATCGGGGCTATATCAGACAAACAGTATGTTTGCACTCCAATGATGGTGTGACTAGAGTGGTGGTAGATTTTTGTATACAGTATGCACATGCAGGGTCAAGCCTAAAATTATTTCATTGCATGTTATAACTTAGTTTGTACTACTGGACAAATGCATCATGATAACACTAAAGAATGATTTCATATGCGGCTGCCTAAATGATACATTACAATAGTAGCAGGTCTATATTTTGAACAGGCAGACTACCTGATTTAGGTCAATACTTAAAGCTTAATTTGAAAACTTAAATGAAGTATTAGCTTGGGCTGCACAAATTGTAACTTTCAGTTACAGGTGTATAATGAAATGTGGCTCTAGTTGAGACCTATAGAGTTGTTAAGTGTGAGGTCACTTCTGGGTCCATGTCACTTCTGGCAGAATTGTGGCAAAATTAAAAAAAACAAAAACAAAGCTAGAACAGCCGTGAAGTTGGTGAAGTTGCCAGTTGAACCCGAAAGTGACATCATCGCTTAACAACTCTATAATTGCAAAAAAAACCCCCCAAACATTTCACCTCATTATATCTTTCTAATGTAAATGACGATACTGTAGGCAGTAAATTAATTATCTGTCATGCTAATGCAACATATAGCATGCCAACAGTGCGCTTCCTGGTTCACCAACATCTGCTAGATTAGCAGACAGATTTTGCCCCTAAAAGCTGTTTTTCTAATACATCTGTACTTGGGCAAAACATAGCTGATATTGGAAAAAAAAGAAAAAAAGAATGACAGCCGCTTTAATGTGAATTCGATGTCTTTGTTTCCCATGTTGGATTCTAGACTATACATTTGAGCAAAGAGCTCAACAATATGCACACTCAGATAAAGCGCAAGACTTACACGGCATCATAAGGAAATGCCAATATGACAACCATAGAAGCATTATTAGATTGTAAATGAGTGTAAGAGGTGTACCGTTGAGAGCTGACAAATAGTTGCGTGCACTGCTGGCCTTCTTGGTGAGGTCCAGGGTGATGTCCATGTGGGCCTGTACCTCCTCCCTGACCTCCTCCAGAGCAGCGTACAGGTCACTCTCCCAGTATTCCTGATCCAACAGCTCCATCAGCTCCTCCAACTGGGGCCGCGTGCTGTAGTACCATGTGCGCTTGCTCTCCTGCTCACCCTCCTCCTCTCTGGAACAACAAGGGCAAAATTAACAGACTGCTAAATTTAAACTGATTTTTTTATGGCAGTGGTTAAAAAAAGTTTTAAAAATATTTTATTTAGGGCTGCACAATATATCATTTGAATCAAAATGACAATTTCAGTTAGCACTATTATCGAATCGCAAAGGTTGCAATCATTTCGATAATAGAATGTCTGCAAATCTCAAATATATCCTTCTGTTTTTGTTATCCTGTTGTACCTGTAGTTACCTATAGGTCTTGGAGAAATCCTATTTTTTAAACAAAAATCTAATCACAATTATATATATATATATAATTTTTTCCCCCCCAAAATCGTGCAGTCCTAATTTCATTTGATTAGAAACCATGAAAAAGAGATCAATGCTATGAAGTGATCTCTTGAGTCTTATGGTTGTTTATAACTAAACTGGCATATCTCCTGGGGCATGTTGGCGCATACATTCAAGCCTGAGATAATATCCATATGGGTAAATATAGCTTAAGATTTAATTCCACCACGGCCCACAAGTGTGTCTGAAGGTAAAGTAATGTCATTATTTTTTCATTTTAGTAAAAATAATAACAAAATACATAAAATAATTGAATGCATGATTTTTCTTCTATTTTCTATTTTCTATTTTCTATTTTTATTCTATAACCTTTTCTTCTCTGTTCTGTCTGTTCAAAAAAACAAATCTGATGCACAAACTGGGAATGACACATGGGCATGGAGACCGGGACAGCTGTGAAAGAATACTGATGTCATATACTGAAAGGTGAATAAAAAAGATTATTTTTGCCACGATAAATGAGTTAAAAGCTAGATAATTCTAGAAAGCCCTTTATAAAATGTTAGTGGACTATAGTGGTATCAAAGATACCCATTCAAATGTAAAAAGACAAAAAAAATAGGGTTTGCATATCTACATGGCCAAAACCTAAAGGATTAATATGGGACACATTTTCAGTATCAGCCATAAAGTGCTTCTTCCTCTGCCATTTCCAATATATGAGTGGAAAATGTCATTTAGCCAAGGGCAATGGGTATTCTGACTGGAACATCAGCATGCACGCATGTTGTTGCCAACAGTCAGATATTGGACACAGCTGTATTCAACCCTAAGTGAGAGCAATTTTGTTCTCAATAGGACACGGAAGACTTCAATGCACATGACACTACTAATGATCTTGCTACAGGTGAAACATGAGAGAGTAGGTCTATATATCTGAATACAAAGTAGTGTCTAGAATTAACTTTGGAGTATATGGCAGTATTCAGTAATAATGAAATATGTTATGCTATTGATACTATGCAAGGTTATATTCTATTGTATTGGTAGCATCTCAGAGACAAAGACTATGGTCTCTAACCTCCACTAATTCAATTTCTTTGATATGTATTTTTGCATTTATTTTCAGCATACAGTTTGGAGAAGCAGACAGAAGGAGCAACACTACAAATACTAAAGAAGCGTTACTGACACTAGATACTACTACCTGTATAAAAATGTAATGTATTGGTCCAATCAGAGTATTGTATTCTGAATACTTAGTATTACACATTATAGAATCAAAATGTGACATAGGATTTAAACAGTTATATTTGTTGCAGCATTTGTTATGCATTTATTTATCACTAATTGGAAAAGGAAAAACTGCACATGCACGTAGAAGAATGGCATTTGTATTTTACTCATAAATATCGTGCAATTCAAAGCCTAAATTGCACAATCAAGTAACGCAATGCATTCCTTTTACTTTAGGAAAGTAACTGTATTCAGAATACTAATAATACTAAACTATACTGTGAATACCACCAAATGAAAGAGTGACTGTAGTGTATTACAGTTACTCTTTCATTTGGTGATATTCAAAATACATTTTAGCATTACCATTCTGAATATGCATTTTTGGTACATTTATTCAGTTACTTGCTGAACTTTGGTAATAATGTTGCATGTCTAATGTACATACTTGTCCTTATCAAATAAATAAATAAATAAAGTGTGTCAGTTGTCTCTCCAACTGCCTAATCGAGCCATCTAACATGCTAACTAAGAAATGCCTAGTTAAATTTTACCATGTCATCTTAAGCACAAGAATCATTATAGTCAAAAGCAAGGAGGCTCAGCTCATACTTACACAATAATCCTTCTGTTGAGAAACCAGTACTTCCTCTGGTGCCGGTCGTATCCAATGGGCTCCTGTCTGATGTAAGGCTTGCTCTTCTGCACCTCCATGACACAGTCGCTGACCCCGGGCACCTGATGGGCCACGCATACCTCACACTGCCACTCGTCCTCGGGTACAGCCTCCAGTGGGGGCTTCACACACTCCAGGTGGTACACCGCTGAGCATGTCTCACAGCACAGCAGGTCTCCCAGCCTGTGGCATACTCTGCAGTGGTCATCGTACTGCATCACTCCGTCAGACATCAGCTCATCACGGGCAATGTTTGTGGTGAGGAATAGGTCCACCAAGAACTGTAACACACGCACTTTACTCTCAAGAGGACCGTATGGATACTCGTCTGTCTCTAGGTAAGGAAGTACATGGTGATACTCTTTATCGCTCTCACAGTACGAGCGCAACACTTCAGGCCACGTCATGCCGTCTATGAAGAACAAAGTAGAGTTGACACTGTCTTTGAGGTCCGTGGGGCCGAAGGTAGTATTAGAGGTGTCCTCTTCTCGTAGAATCACCTTTAGAAGAGCTATGTGTGTCTCAGAGATTAAAGTACTTTGCTCTTGGCCCAGAAGAGCAGCACAAAAGTCCTCAAAACGGAAAGGAGAGAGGCGTAGCACAGAGCTGAAGTTGCGCAGCACCTCGTAGATGGAGACTGCACTGAGAAGCTCCTCATTAGGTACCAGAAGGTCCTCAGAGGAATCTGGAAGCACCAGAGGAGGAATCTCCTTCTCCTCCAGGATGGGCGTGCGGGGCCGCGGAGCACGTCCTCGTCTTTTACCTGGGACATACACATGGAATTACATTAGATTTTAGTAGGCTGTATGGTTATCATCTTCTTATGTTATCAAAGGAATTGGTCATGAAACACACAAAGATAATACATAGTTATGGTACACAAAGTCAAATTACAACAATTTAAAATTGTATTGTGTTTGAGATTATTGAAATGCAGGTATGTGATCTGCCATTTATTTAGTACCAATTTAAGATGATTAAATTTCATAATATTGTTTGTGAAACTTCTGATCAGTTAATTGTGCTCATCATAATACTTTGAATCTAAATTAATATATTTGTATACTAAAGCTTTTGTCAGTCACTTTATAATGTGTGTAACTAAACACTTCCACATGGGCTGCAAACTCCCACTTGTTGCTGTCGGAGTGATGCACGAGCCAAGTTGCCGGCTAGCAAAGTTTGAAAGAAATTTCACAGTAGCCATGCTAGCGCCTTAATTAACTATGTTTGCTTCCCTGATAATTAGCAGTGTTTTGTACCTAACAGTTAATTAATCCTTCAACTTCAGGGTATGTGTATCAATGCAAATAAAACAAAACTAACATCCAATTTTGCCAAAACTAATGCGACCGCAGCGTTTGTTTGACAGGAGACAACGTGAGCTAATGTGGCATGCTAACATTAGCATGCTAGTAGCTAAGCGAATGACAGAAGCTGTCAAATGCCATTCTAAGCAAAGTTGTGCCATTATAGAAACGCGCCTGCATGTTCCCCGTGTGTTTACGTGTGCAAGGAGCACACATGCAGGCTCACACCCGGCCTCAGTGACACCTACACCTGCAGAACAGTCTGAGCAGACTGCGGCCTGTGTGCATTCTCCATTTTGAACAATACAACCTCTCCGCTTCCTGCTCTACACCGTAATAAGCTGCACTGGCCCGGGCCATGTGTCCCCGGGTGTACGGCCTGGGTGTGTGTGGACGTGGTGCTTATGTACCGGGGGTGCTGGCGTGGGTACTCTGGCTCCTGAAGCTGCTCTCGGTGCAGTAGCTCGCATCATCCTCCTCCTCCTCCAGCTCGTCCAGCGGCTCCTCATCCTCTAGGCAGTCAGAGTCCGCTTTAAGGGCCTCCTCCTCCTCGGACTGCGTCTCTTCCTCCACAAACTCTTCCTCATCAGACCTGAGGCTCACGGCGTCCTCCTCCTCTTCACTCTCGTGGTCATCGTACACCACAGTCTTGGAGCCTTTGCTCCTCCTGGCTCCGCGGGTCCCCCTGCCTCCTCTGCCCGCACCGCCGCCTCTGCTGCGTGCCTTTCCCCGAGCAGACGCACTGGAGCCCCGTTTCCTCTTCGCTTTGACCGGTTTGGGGCTCTCCCTCGTCGGGCTCTCCAAGTCCTCATCCCCACTGTCCCTGGCTCTGGGTTTGATGTTCCTCCTGGGTCGTAGGCCGCGGGTCGGCGCTGGGGACGGCTCCTCGCTCGGTAACGGTTTGGACGGCCTGCCCCTGCCTCTGCCTCTCATGATAGGCCAAATCTATTCTTTTGCAAGCCCAGTCTGTGCGCGTCTTTAGCCAACGCGGACGCCTGCAAAAGTGCAACCTCTTCAAAGCTTATCCGGTGGGGGCCCGAAAGGTGCAGTCGCCCAGTGAAGCCCCCGTGCCTTTTCGGGTGTGAAAGCTCAAAATGTTAGCCCGGCGTCCCATTTGGATTCGCCTTGAGCCGCCATTTTTCTTCTCCTCCGCCGCTGCCTCTGAACAACAGGGCCCTCGCTCTGGTCACGTGGTGTCGCCTCACAGAAAGCACACTTCTATTCTTTCTATCTCTACACAATAATATGCATTATTTTGATAATATTGACTATATATTACTCATAGGATTTTACATCATTTATTTAAAATATGTATCAATAATCCACTTGAAATAATCCTCAAATTCACAAAATGGTTGACACTCAAATGCTCAAATACTACTACTGTATTTCAAAAGACATAAACACAATATAATTATTAATAATATATTCTATAGTAAAAACACATACCAAATATTGTAGAATAAAAAAGTTGGACTTTTTTTGGAATAAAGAACATAAAAAGCACATTATTAAACAGTGTGAGAGCACCCTCTACCGACCATTGTCTGAACTATTGTTTTAGCATAATGTGTAATTGTAATACATTTAAATAAACTTAGATTATAGACTTAGTATATGACTCAAAGCTCTTATAACTTAATGCATAATGCATGGATAATTTGATTGTTCATACAAACATTACTCTTTGTCAATCTGAGTTTTTACCAGTAGGTGGCAGTGATTACTCATTGATGTTCACACAAAAGCCCCTGAATAGATTCTATTACATTCTACTCAGGACAATGGTTGAAAAGCAGCACTTATAGAACCGGCTATAGCCTGAATACAAAGATGTGCAGCAGGACATTATATCCTATGGGCTACAATCGGAAAACATATTTGGTTTGTTTTTATCAGTGCTTGTGTTGGGAGATATTATAAACAAAATGCAGGCAGATATATCTTACCTCTGACTAATTCATACTGCAGTTGAGTCTTTTGGCAAGACACTTCACCCACCTTGCCAATCAGCCCCAGGGCAGCTGTGGCTAAATGTGAACTGCTACTGTCGTGCTTTGAGAAGCTTGTCAGGATGGTAAGGCACAATACTAATGCAACTCATTATTTTTTTCATAATTACTACCTCTGGCGTTTCAGGTGTATAGCCTAAACTTCTCACCTATTCACAGATCTAACTTGTAATTGAGCCTGGCGGCACCATCTTCTTATCTCCATCAGCATAGGGTAGATAAGTTTATTGCCATACTGTGGAACATTGTGGAACAAAGCAAAATCTCCATGGAGACAAGCGAGTGGCATACTGTCTACCAGAAAAGTTTTGCAGTGCACCTTTAAGAACAAGCGTGAATGAAACTTAAACTCCAACTCAATTTAGCCTGTTCCTTTTAACCAAACCTCACATAAGACCCATTTGACTCTCCTTTTGTACACTCGACTATTGTCCTTTCAGTCTCAGGCCTACAGTATATCTTTATAAAGGAGGCAGTGATGCGATCTGATGTAAAAGTGCTGCTGATGTAACAGTGAGGGGCCAAAATGGATGAAAGCAGCCCCAGTCCAGCCTCTGTTTACAGACATCTGCTACTGTCACAAGTGGAGCAGACAGGACAGCAGACCGGAGATGATGACCTCAAGAGACGACTGCAGCTGGGGCCAACTAATTACTACAATATTGGGTACAGTATATTTCCTAGTGTCTATTGATCAAATTCTAATGACAGTTGTATAAGAAAATATCTTATTACTGAAAACCAAAAAAGTAGATTTGTTATGCAATAGGTTTGATTATTGGATTTTCATAATAGGTAATTAAAGAGCCATAGATGAAACTACCAGAAACATTGTACTAATAAATGGGTTGTAGTTTCATCGTGGTCTATTCTATGACCCAAATTATCTGGCAGCGCTTTACTACTACTACTACTATACTACTACTATTAGCCTAGAACTATAGCCTAGAACAGCAACTACAACCATTTTGAAGGGTGGAAGGTATTTCAGCTAATGGCATTATAATAGGTTGTATTCATGTTCTAGAATTTGATCATTTCAGACACTGAACTTTGTGCTAGCTTTTGTTTCATGTGGATAGGCCCAGTAATTACAGAGATATTGACCACACACCAGGATAACAAATACAATCAAAACAATCTGACCATTTTAATCTATATCCTACTGCTACTGATCCCTGCTATTGACATTGTAGTATAGTTTACTTGGGCAAGACATCTACTGTATTACTATGCAAACAGCCTCATCCCAATCAGTCTGCCCCAGGGCTGAGGTATAAACAAGGTAACAAGGTGTAATCAAGAAATGAATGAGTAATAATACTCAATAGTCGGCCAATTAATGATGTATATTACATTGCTCTATTTGTCTAACATGAAATGGTTTAGATTATTATTTGGAAAGGTTGCAATGAGGCTAGAGAACAAACTACTGGGATATTTCCACTAGAAGTCAATTTGCTAAAATGCTATTTCAGTTATTAAAGTTTCATTAAATGCCAACTTGGAACAGGCATCATTTCTTCCACTTTATAAAACACTTAATATTTGAAGACCCTGCAATTTGGAAATAAACAAGAAACAATTATTTCCACTTCATGCAATTTGAATTTTTAGTTTTGGCACGCTGCCTACAGAAGTTTGGACACACTTTTAAATTTGTTCCTAAACTTTCCAATTTGATTTGGATGTTTGGTTTTTAAGAAGTTCTTAAAATATAGGACTCATAACCAGGTGTTGTATTCAAAAACATCATTTAAAATTCAGTGCAATTAGTCACAGCAAGTACATTCCAAATGTGGAATTAAAAATATGGAGTCAGACGTTACCTCTGGATGTTTACCCAAGAATGTGTTCATCAAAACAATACAAGTGTGTAAATTAGAAAGTTAGACAGAAGTGTTTTACACAGAGGTGGGTAGTACATTTAGTACATTTACCTCTGCAGCTAAAATTGTACTTCTTGGAGTAGTATTCAGACTACTTGAGTAATATATTTTACAGTGTAACAGGACTCTTACTTGAGTAAAAGTTACTCTTCTCACTGTGATTAAGTCTACAAAAGCTTTATGTTGACAATATTAAATACTTAGAACATTTGTGTTTCTTGCACCACGTCCATCAGATATTGGAATTTTTTTGATCTGTCCTTTGAAAATACTTGATTTGTGGATCATTTAATGGTTTGTCCTTCTGTTAATGTGAAATTATAAATCAGGTATTACCTTAGCTTGAGAAGTGTTTTCCTTGGATACTTTTACTCTTACTTGAGTAATGTCTTGCACTTTGAACTGCTTTAGTAATATTTTAAAATAACAATACTCTTGAGTGTTTGAGTACAATATTTGTCTACTCTACCACCTCAGTTTTTTTTAAAGCAGTGACCTGACTGATCAGAGATGTTGTCACCATTTTGAGCCAAAACCTGTCCATTTACCTACAGTAACGTTTACATTTTGGAATGGTGGATCTCTTGGCGAGGACTGCAAAAATGAATTGGCTAAAAAGTTAGCTCACTGTTGTATAAACTGCTTAGGGCAAACCATCGAATTGTCTAAATAAAAACACACATTTAATATCAATATGTCAAGAGAAATCCCACACAATTCCTCATTTTTTAATAATTGCATTTTTATTAATTGAAAACAAAAAAAACAAAACAAATGCAAATTAAAAAAAAAACAGCCAAAACATGAACAGTATCATTGTGTAAGACGAGGTGAGACGAGACACTTAAATAAAAGGAGCTGTGTGTCGACTGGATGGAAGGGGGCGGGGTATGTACACTGTTCCTCACCTGGGGGCGGGGTTTAACAGAGGCAGGGGGCGGGGCCGGAGACACTGAGGACACCAGAGAAAGGCACTATCAGAGAGAACACTGACACATCAACAGAACAGCTGTGGGACAGGAGCGAGGGCTGGCGGGTCAACAGACTGGACTAGTGTAAAGAAAAGTTGGTCAAATAATCACAGTTTTGACTATTGCAATGTTTGTATTTAATAGTAATGTGACCAAAAAAGACAATTTCAAGTTTTATGAGACCAGAAATTGAGTTTATGTAAAAAGTTAAGTTATGATAAACTATAACTTAGATCTTTAATGTACAAACAGATTTGCAGGTTAAACATGGAAATATTGGGCAACCTTGTCTATTACCTTTTGACATTAATTATGGTCAAAACAATTCATCTACACTTGATGGTGGAGCATTGGAACTCTGCTAGTGTGTCACCAAAATCAATTTTTAAACCACCCAATTAAATACTACATTTAATCACAGCATGATAGAGTGACTAAAAAGCAAGTATATGTAATAGCCTAATTACTAACCAAATAAAATCTCAACTTGATCACTTGAAATCTGTCAAATCAAAATTTATTCCAAAAGTTGATGTCCACCCTAGTCAGTTTTTAATGAAAATGTATTATAATTGAATAATATACAACATTACAGTACATTCGAATGATTTTTCCAAGGATAAGGGTACAATATTTTCATCAGCAACCAATTGGGATTGTGAATACAATCGTTATGTTCAAGTTTCATTTCCCATAATAAAAGTAATTTCCTGAAATTACTATAAAAAACTCAGCAAATAATTAAGGGGCATAAAACATGCTAGTGTGGACACATTTTACCACTAGCCCAGTCGAAATTCACTGCCAAACCAACCCTAGGAGTGAAATATGACTTCAAAAAGTGCTTGACCACACACACCACACAGTACACAAAACAACTGAGAACATAACATTTGTACATTGTTGAAGCTGATCTCTCGAAAGACAATCTTGCTTTTTTCCGATTTGTCCACGTGTGCCACGGGTGATGCTAGGAGAGCGGATGCATGCGTGATGTAGGCTTTGATGACCCCGTGTCAATCATTTCCATATCTACCTGTACATTTTCAACTTGCATTGGGTTTTCAGCATGTCATTTGAAAATCAGTTCTCCGACCGCGTGTCCCTCATGTTAAACGCCAGTCAGCTACATTCACTGCCCGAGTACAAATGGCTGAATAAATACATTGGTTTTGGAGAAAAAAAAAAGTGGTCGGACTTGGGGCGTGATAGCGTCCATGGCTCGATGCTAGCTGGGTGCTGGCTCTTCTCGTCTTCCTGGATTTGAACTTGTCTTTTTTATTTCCCTCAAAAATGTTGGTTTGTTGCAACTTTTTGAAATATCATTCACTAGAACTGAGAGGTATGGTGGCCCTCGAGGGACAAGTCACAAGTTGGCCATTTGCAATTGTTTTTTGTTTTCACAAACACAAATCTTCAAAATTCTGGTTGCATGACATTTTTGCCTAATAATTTGGCATTTTGGCATAATTGTTTTTCACTACTTTTCTTGTGACTTGTCCTTCCGGGCCACCGTAGAGAGGCCTTGGATAAATTCTAAAAATTAAAAAGAAAAACAAAACAGGACAATTCAGCACATGGCTACAAGGTTTTCTAACAAAAGATTAAACATAATTTACAAATGAAAAAAAAAAAAAAAATACAATTTGCGATGAGAGGTAAAACAGACAAACACATACAAATATATAATATATATTCTTAAAAAATGGATTCTCTCTATAGTTGATTTATTGTACAATGCTCACGTGCCAATGATCTCAGACATGGAAACTTGCGGTAAATGGCATCAGTTTTTTTCCTTTAAATTTTTTTTAAAAACCATTTCTTCTTTTTAGCTTTTTTTGTTTTTGTTTTTTAGCTTTTTATACGTTAAAACTGGTAGGCGTTTTTGTTTTAGGTGATTAAAACATGCAGCAAAAAGGAACAGAAAAAGGGCAGAGGAAAGGCAGAATGTTGCGAAGTGGAGGGTTGTGATTCTTCCCTCACAGAATCCTCGCCGGGTTAGGTTTTTTGGGGGGGCGAGGGGGAGCATTCTCAGCAAAAAAGTTCATTCTCTCAGCTACCACCCACGGTCCTCCCTGGTTCTCCTGCTTTCAGGTGTGAGGGCGTCAGGGGCTGGAGGAGGAGGTGATGGAGATGCTGAAGATCATGGATGGTCGCAGAAGATCAGATGGTTGGCGGTGTTATTGGTGGTGGTTCTGTGGTTACATGTTCCGAATGATGGGCGTGACGTAGTTGCGGGGGAACATGCCCGTCTGGCCGTGGCAGCCTCCCTTCCACCAGTTGGGGTCTGAGTTGTCCAGGACCTGGATGAAGTCGCCGCGTCGGAAGCCCAGCTCGCCCTCCTCCTGTGGGTCGAAGTCGAACAGCGCCTGCACATATGTCGGGTGCTGG